>JAAVKF010000099.1:230000-454180 GCA_012070555.1 Brugia pahangi
AAAAAGCTTAGTTCTGATTGTATTTTATTAAGTAAAAATGAAATTTGATAGTTTTTTTTTTTTTTTGTAAATTGTTAGTTAAAATATTTTGAAAGTAATCTATATATCAACAAACTGATGCAATTAAATTTAATGATAACAAATTTAATTCTTCAATTCTTTTTCTTTTTTTTTTTTTTTTTATTATTTTGAATTTTAAAATTTAATTTACTCTATATGGATTTGGTTTTTTTTTGTTTTTTATCTTGATCTATGAGGTATACTTTCTTATATTTCTAATATAGTTGAAAATATAAAAAATAATTATTGTATTTAAACTTTTATTTTAAATGCTATTTGATGTTTGTTAGATAATTCATATGTCTTATTTGTCCAGCATTATTTTAATTCTTTTTTTTCTTAATGTTTACTGATTTTTTGAAAAATTAAAATTTATTTACTGATTTTTTGAAAAAGTAAAATTTATTAATTATTTCGTAAAAACATGTTAAATTACTTAATCATTTTACTAGATTGCTTAATTGTTTATCAAAATTTGAATATCAATGATAACAATTTGATCTGATCATTTTAATCAAAAAAAATTTTCAATAATTGAAATAACTTATTTGAATTACTATTTTTTTTTTTTTTACAAATTCATATTTAATAACTATATTGGCTGATTACATACGATCAGAATAAAAAAAATTGATCAAATATTAGAATTTTGAAATTTTGAATTTTGAAAAAAAATGTAATTACTGATCATAGATATTGGAAATTAAATACTCAAAATTTTTTGGAACATGTTAAATAAATTTGTAAAAATTGAAAATAAATATATTAAAATTTCTTGAAATTTTATGTATACCATTTTATTTAGAATGTATGTACATTTTTAAATTGTTTTTAAAATTCTAAAATACATATATCAATGGTTAATATTACAATTCAAATTCATATAAAACACAAAGATGAGACAAGAAAGAAGTACAAAACGTAGAAAATAAATTATTGTTAGGCATAAATAAAAAAAAAAACAGAATGATAGTATAAATATAAAATTTTATAAAAAAAAAAAGATATAAAATTACTGAAAATAAATTTGAAATATTCTTGGCATCTTTTTATCTCTATCATTTTCAAAAAAATTCATAACCGAATTTTCAATTTTTCTTTTTTCAAAAATGAAAAATGATCAGTAATATTTGTTAAACTAATTTTTTGATCCAATATGAAAATCAAAGAAATCTATTAGCATAAAAAAAAAAAAAAAACGATATGAAAATGAAAATGTTAAAGATCATTGTTCTGTTTATTGAAAACTAAGATTAAAATTATCTTTGTTGGAAATGTTTTGCTTAAAATTTCTAATCACCTGAAAATAATCTATAAAATTTACAAATTTGTTAATGTTACATAATAATTATCAATCATTATGTACACAATAATTCCTACTACTCTATTTTTTTAAAACTTTTTTATTTTTATTCTTGATGAAATTTAATTAAAATAATTTTATAACCAAATAAAAGCAGCATTACCAATTCATAAATGTTACTACTAAAAGTTAATCGATCATTTCTATTCCGTAAAATACAACAAAATAGAAGTTAAAATTGCTACAAAAAGTTAAATTACTAAAAGTTAATCGATCATTTCTATTCCGTAAAATACAACAAAATAGAAGTTAAAATTGCTATAAAAAGTTAAATTACTAAAAGTTAATCGATCATTTCTATTCCGTAAAATACAACAAAATAGAAGTTAAAATTGCTATAAAATATAAATATGATTAAAAAGTTATTAGATTGTTCAAAAATAAAAAAATGGAATTATTTAATTGTCAAATAAACTTATAATATTATGTTTAAGACTTTTTTACTCAATATGGCATATACTACTTCAAAGAATTTTGCTATTTTTTAAACTCAAAAAAAATTTTTAAACTATTTCCTGTCTTCAATCTTTTCTTTTTTTCTTTCTCTCTATCAAAATACCTAATTTTCCATCACAAAAAGTATTATTTAGATACCTCTACTAAAGATCAAACATACAAATCTCGATTTTTCTTTTATGTAAAATACAAAGATTATGATTGATTGTCACAGGATTGTCATTCATTACTTAATGCATATGTGTTGCAAAATGTGATTTCTTCGAATATAACCAAATATTAATTTCATCTCACCAATGAAACCAATGAAAAAAAAAATAATATAGATGCTAGATTTTAAATCCTGCAAAATAAACACAAAAATCTATTTGTTAATATCATTTTAAAAGATTATTCAGGAATTACATATAAATCTCAAAATGAAAGTACTTTCTCAGGCAGCATAATCAAACAGCTTATTGTTAATTTTTAACTTCAAATTTCAATAAAGAAAGAAGCAAATGGAAGATATTTAAGAATCAAAATTTACCAATACAACAAAAAAAAAAAAAAAAAAAGAAAAGAAAGAAAAAATTGGAACAAGCCTAAAAATAAAATTTATATAATCAGAAAGAAATTTAGCAATGTGAAAAATGCACAAAATAAAGATAGATAGATCATTTACAATTTGAAATTGTTATGTAAACAATTTATACGAAATGATCACATACACATACACACAGACAGTTACTAAACCCATATACTGTTTACGATAAATTTCAAAGTGGTGCTTGCTTCTTAAAGTATGATTTAAAAAAAAAAAAAAAAAACTAATAGCTGCACTATCAATAACTTACATATATAACTGGAAAGTAGACGTATAATAAGTGAAAGTAGACGTATAATAAAATTTAGTTAATACTGCACCACAATGGGATATGAGTTATTGACATGCAAACTATTATAAAAGAATCACTTAATGACAAGTGCTTCAATTATTTAAATATCAACATTGTATAAATAACACTTACACAGATATAATAAATAAAAAGGACAAAAGAAATGAACCCTATCATAGTTACATCAAAAATAACAATTTTTAATTTTTTTTTTTAATTTTCATAATTTTCCTGTAGTAAATAACATACAAAGTTTTAGTCAAAATTTTATAAAAGAAATTTTTTATAAAAAACTTTAACTTTTATAAAAATTTTACTACTTTTTACACTCTTAAAAAAATATTAGATATAACTTTAAAAAAAAAAAAAAGAATGAAATCAATATTGCTCTTCCAATATTGTAGAATAAATCTTCACTGTCTCTCCACATGAATAAGCTCTCTTTTGCTAAAGTTGAGCTCTCGAAGTGTACGATAATGATCCTGATCGGTGTATACTCGTTTTGGATAATCGAGAACAAGCTGATGATCTGTTGGATAAAATCCAAGACCAGCAATAAGCACAAATATAGCCTATAACAAAAAATCTTACTGTATACTTACTTTCTTGTAACTAGTCACAGTAACTGCAGATAAAAATCTTTACATTCATAATTTGATAGAGAAATTAAATATAAAATTATCGATACAAATGAAAATTAGCTATTATAGGTTTATTATCAAAATATACTTTATTAATAGCATGAGCATATTGAAGTAACCATTAGGAAAATTCTGAAATAAAATGAAAAAAACAAAATTTTTTGAATTTTACCTTGAGAGTAGTTGTATCTTCTACTTCCATCATCTGACGATTACCATCCGGCAAACGTAGAGATAGCACAAGACGGCATCCACGACCATCTGGCTTACCAACACATTTCATCCATTCATCTCGATCAATTGTTGTTAGTTTACTACCACTATCTATTATACCATCAATATCTGATCGATCATTACCTAAAAAATTGGCTAATTTAACAAACATTTTAGGAATGAACAATGAAAAATAGCTCTATCAATTGTAAGAATGATGCTACATTGTAGACTTCTAATACATATTTTGAAATAAAAATTACAATTTTTAAGAGTGAAGATAACGAAGGCATTCATAAGTTTAGCTATATTATCACAAAGATTGACTGAGAACATCTGAAACTCTCAATAACAAAAGGAACATACCTTCACGAGGTTTTTTTGAATTACTACAGTCATCATCCATCATTTCGTCTTGCTGTGAAAAGTGAACACGCTTTCGATTTGGAGATAAGTTTTGTACCTGTCAGGAAATGGTTGAAATAAAAAGGTAACAATACTGGGAAGATGCTATCATATATTAGAAATTTAGTCCAAAGATATCACTAAATAAAGAAATAGTTTTAAAAAAATCATAAACCTTTCTTTTCTCATCTTATTTTTAAAGTTTAATTGTATGAAAAAATGAAAAAGAAATTGCATGTAGCTAAATTACATCCGTATATTGATTACGTTCACAATTCTCCTTTGACATTAACCGTCCAAAATTATTTGACAGAGGTGTAAGTGTAAGTTGTTTGTCTCTTGCAGCAAAATCTGGACAAGCATCCAAAAATGTTGTAACTGAAGGTAAAAATATATAGGTTTTCTTTTTTTTTTTCGTATGCTTTCAGTTTTCAGCCTGAATAATAATTCCATTCATCCTAATAATAGTAAAATATTGTAATAAATTGAACTGATAGAACAAAACTTGAAATGCAAAATAAAATCTATGAAATTGTACATACTTTGATCACAGAAAGACATAGTGTCTTTAGCACCGACCGTAATTAACTGTTCTCCTGTACGTGGATCAACTATGAAAACAGCTGGATAAGTATAAATTCGGTAATAATTACTCACTCTATTCCCATCAGCTGAATCTTTATGCACCTAAAACATTTAAATTTTCCAACATGGTACATAATATTTTGCATTTATGTATGCATTTTTTTTTTCTTTTTTTCAATGGTATTTCTAATGATATAACTAATATTTAAAAAATTGAAGTTTATTCACCTGCCAAAAAATAAAATTTGACCGTAGAAGTTCTTTTACGGATAAATTGGACCACAAATCACGATTAAGCGTTTGACAAGCGAATTCCAAATCATCCTGTATATTAACAAGTAGCCATTGTTCACGCAACTGAGCTTCAACTCGAACCTGCAACATTTATGAGCCAAGCAATAAATATTAAATGGAATTTGATGAATGTTATCATTGCTTGTGAGATTTAGTTACTACTTTTGAATTTTTTCTTTCCCATTGGTAAGCAGCAATAAACTGATGTGGGATCAATTGCTAATGTAGTGTAGCTTCTGCCCATAAGGAAGGGAAAAATGTTTTCATTGTAGTATTTGGATGGATATCAGTTCGGATAATTACTGAATGATGTTTGAATTATTCAAAAACAAAATTTAAATGTAGTAGCAAAATTGTAACTGATAGCGAAATGTTTTGATAATTCTACTTTATAAAACAAAAATATCAACATTAAGAAGTAACTAACAGCATCCCAATCACCATTGAACATAATATCTATCGGAGGACGAAAAAGATTTTGAAGAGTTATACGCTTAGCTACGGTCGAATCGGATGTGTTGTGCCTGTTTTGTAACATAGCCATTCTTTCTCCTAAAATAAATTTTTTTAAATTTAAAAAAAAAAAATTTAAAAAAGTCGAAATTTTACTTGCTGTAATAAATAACAATTGTAACAATGTTTGAGAGAAACCTGGATATTCTGTAGTCGAAATAAATAACCCGAAAAGAATGCACAACCATTGCTTGACCGTATAAATAGCTGACAATTCTCATGCTAAGATTTAAATATCTGGAGTGTTGTAATAAACAAAAAAAAAAAAATTACCCGCTTCAGCACGAAAATCACGACCGGTATCAAATACTGAAGAACCATGTCTTCCATTTTGTCGATCTGAAACTAACAGCTATTTCAAGTGAAGTTAGTAGTTTTTACTAGAAAAAATATATGTCAAAAAATTTATGAGAAATTATGATTATTAGGAGAATCAGATCAAGAATTAGTATCTTCATATAAAGTATAATATTATAGTTTTGAAAAATAATACATAAAACAACTATTATCGTAAGATAAAGCTCCGTACAACAAGTAAATTGTAACTCACTGTACTGCTGTGCAAATGTTTGCTCAATAATAGCTCCACGTACAGGTGCTATTGGCTCGCGTACATCACTGTTAGCTATTGTTGACCTGAAGTGTTTTCTACAAAGTATTTTGTGTTTGTCTCAAGATTACCATTTCTTTATAAGCCATATAAACTTTTAACTCCTGAAGAAACAAACAAACAAATTAATTATACCATAAATAGAATAATGAAACAGTTAGCAATTAAAAGAGACGTTATCATTATTAGGATAATCAGCTCAAAAATTAGTATCTTCATACAAACTATGATATTGCAATTTTGAAATCCGTTCAAGTTTCATGTTTTTTTTTTTTTTTTTTGCTAGTTACAGTGAGTTGTTTGCTAATAACAGATGAATTATTATTAAATAACTGACAATTACATTTATCATAGTATATAAATATTAAATTTTTGATGATAATAAATAAAGAAACATACATATCATTATCAGTATTGTTAACTCGAGAATGAATTATTATTAAATAACTGACAATTACATTTATCACAGTATATAAATATTAAATTTTTGATGATAATAAATAAAGAAACATACATATCATTATCAGTATTGTTAACTCGAGAATGAATTATTATTAAATAACTGACAATTACATTTATCATAGTATATAAATATTAAATTTTTGATGATAATAAATAAAGAAACATACATATCATTATCAGTATTGTTAACTCGAGAATTTGTAGTTGTTCCACATATGGCATGATGTGATGCAGTAGCATTACGTCGTCCTGCATTCTTGCCAATGCAAATGATATCTGGTGATTCGTCACCGTTTATCGTTGTTGTTGATGATGATGATGATGATGGTTGGAGTTGTTGAAAATATAAATTTATGGCCAATTCCAAATTACCATTACACATTTCCAAGTACTGGGATGCCTCTACCGCATTCGTACAACCTGAATTTACTTTTTCTTTTTTTTAAACTTTCATAAATTTGATCATTAAAATATTGTTCAAAATACAACAATATATAGTAATAAGAAATACTACTAATTTCTAACCTTTTTATCTTATATGCAAACTTTTTCTGTAAAATATATCCGTAAGAATTTAATTTATACAAATATTAAATGTGTATATATATAAATATATAAAATATTTGTAGGAGAAATTTACCAGTAACAGATCGAAATTGTGCAGCGAGGATCCCTTCATTGTCAGCCATTTTAAGTCTAGTAATTGTTCTTCTGAAATATTTTCCGTTTTTTTTTTTCTTTTTGGAATATAAATATAACACAAGAGAGAGATTTATTCATAATTTCTAGAAATAACTGAGAGAGATTTGTTCATAATTTTCAGAAATATCTGAGAGAGATTTATTCATAATTTTCAGAAATAACTGAGAGAGATTTATTCATAATTTCTAGAAATAACTGAGAGAGATTTATTCATAATTTTCAGAAATAACTGAGAGAGATTTATTCATAATTTTCAGAAATAACTGAGAGAGATTTATTCATAATTTTTAGAAATAACTGAGAGAGATTTATTCATAATTTTCAGAAATATCTGAGAGAGATTTATTCATAATTTCTAGAAATATCTGAGAGAGATTTATTCATAATTTCTAGAAATAATTGAGAGAGATTCATTCATAATTTCTAGAAATAATTTACAACAATTACGAGAGTTAAATTAATTAGCTAATATTACAAAATGACCTCTTCGTCACCCCTAACAATTTTAATCCAACCATTCTCTCATTGCCATCTACAAACGCTATCTCCCTCTCCCTCTCTCTCTCTCTCTCTCTTTCTCTCCCTCCCTGTCCCTCTCTCTCCCTCTCTTTCGAACCAACCATCAAAGTTGCAGCACGACAAATTGGTCATATTGAAATTGTGAAGCATTTTTGTTGGATTAATTTTTGGATGTGCATTTTCCGGGAATATAAAGCATACCTGTTTTTATTCTAATTTTAATTGATAAAACATACCTGTTTTGTGCTAATTTACTAGTAATTCGTTTTACTTTGACGTATTTTAAATCATAATTTCACTTACAAATGCTACAAATTAAGCTAATATTTTTGTGAGTACTTTTTTTTTTAGAGTTAACCTAGTGATTACTTCTTCAAATAAATAAATATCACAGGGCATTATCATATCTTAGCCCTGTTTTATGTTAATTTTATGTTAATTTTGTTCCCGAACATTTCAGGTTTTACTTACTTTGACGTATTTTAAATCATAATTTCATTTACAAATGCTACAAATTAAGCTAATATTTTTGTGAGTACTTTTTTTTTTTTTAGAGTTAACCTAGTGATTACTTCTTCAAATAAATAAACATCACATTATCATATCGTAGTGATATGATAATGATATCATATCATTATCATATCACTATCATATCACTGATAGTGATATCATATCTTAAAAGGTTATTAGTTAATAGATATGAATTGAAATACAAAAGATGATTGATTAAAAGAATGACTGGAAAATTAATAATGAAATTATTGAATTTAACAGGCACTTAAATAATAGTAAAAAGAACAATGGTGTTTGAAGAGAGGGAAGGATGATTGAGAAAAAGTACATAAAATGTACTATTAGTGTTTATTGGATGGATTAGATTAAGAAGAATCGATTTTGTCATTAAAATGAATCATTTGATTGAATGAATCCATTTGTGTTATTTTGGATTTAATCGTTAATTTGATCTAAATAGTAATTAGAATTCTTTTTTCTTTTTGGTATCTTTTGAACTTATTTAAAACTTGCAAAATATAAAAACTATTATTGTTTTGTTTTTTTTTTTTTTATAACAAGTTAAATAATATGAAAATATATGTAAACGATTTGGTTATGCATAATCAGTTATAATGAGATAATTGTTATTATTAAGTTTTATTAGTAATCGAATTGAAATTGTATGCAAATATAAGAAAGAGCAGAATGAATGAATGAATGAATATTTTTATCGTCTTTTCATTTTTCAGGGGGTGGAGGTGGTGGTAGATGGCAATAAATGTTGACTATTATTTGAATCGAATACGTTCTACAGTAACTTCAGTAGCAGCACAAGTAAGTAATGCTTTACCGGGAAATCCAGTAACACGAGATTACGAAGTATTATCACAAGTTGGAAGTGCTGGACCGGTATTTAGTTGGAAAATTTATGCAGCTCAGAAGCGTTCAACTAAAAAGGTAACTATTCAATAATAGTTTAAACATTAGAGATAATTTATATTACTTGTAAGTTTATAAATTTTTACGACTGTGATATGTGTTATATTTTTTTTTTATTTCATTGGTTTTATCAAACTATCGAAACGGATTGCATCTTATTTTAGCCTGTTTCCGTTTGGTTATTTGAGAAACGTAATTTGGAAAAGTGGCCAAAATACGAAAAGGAATTATTTTCGGAAATCTTGAAGAGAGGAGTATCACAACTTACCCGTTTAAGACATCCACGCATTCTTGTTATTGAACATCCACTTGAAGAATCTCGGTTATTTTTTTTTTGTCCATGCATTATAGTTACTAAAAAATTCATTAAATGACCAGTGAAGTCGTAGTTTCGCAGGAAGTGCGTTGTACTGATTTTCTGGGATTTTGTTCTCTTGTTATTTCCATTGTTTTTCTAAAGAATACTTTAGAGATTCGTACGCTTTCTGTACAGAGCCTGTGTTTGCATCATTGGCTAACGTTCTTGGACATTTAGATAATATATCTCCTTATCCGACACATTTAGATGAATTCGAACTTTTGGATATTGAAATTCGCTATGGACTTTTTCAAGTAAACTGGTTTTTTTCTTTTTTTTTTTTTTAAATCATGATAAATTCGTCATTTTCTCAATCACTTAACTATGATAATAATTCTCACTCAGTTCTTGCTAGAATATTGCAGATTGTTGAAGCTTTATCATTTTTGCATATTGATGTGCGGATGATGCATCGAAATATATCACCTGAAAGTGTGATAATCAATGAAAAAGGTGAATGGAAATTAGCAGGTTTTGATTTTGCGGTGCAAGGTACGCAAGGTGCCAATAATCAGGTGTGGAATTTTAAATGAACATTCATTGTAAAGTTCTGAAATGTAACTGAAGTTCTTCCTAATGTTGTAATATTATGTGATTTTTTTCTAGCCATTAATTCTGTTATAACTCTGTCAATAATTCTGTAATTTTGTTGGGATAAGTTATTTGTAAAAGGAAGCTTTTATAAGCGTTGATTAATATTTAATGTTCTGTTAATTTTCTAGGTGATGTATGAAATGTTGGAATGGAATCAGCGAACTATGTCTGTTGTCCAGCCGTTATTAGATTATTTAGCTCCGGAATATGTAATTGGTGGCCGGTGTGATCCTTATGCTGATATATTCTCGTTTGGAATTATGGTGTTAACAGTTTTTAATAAAGGAAAGCAGCCATTTGATAACAGAAATTCGTTGGATAATTTTCGCAAAAATACTGAAAAGGTTATAATTTAAAATTCATATACACTGATTATTGCTACAAATATATTATCAATAGATTATTATTTTCAGTTAAACACATTACCGGTGTCAATGTTTGTGAATGTTCCTGCTGAGCTACGTGACGATCTAAAAATGTGCCTGAATTTAACACCTGATCTCCGACCCGATGCTACTCAATTTTCTAAGGTAATTCCATCTCTATTATTCCTTATATTCTTTCTATTATAATTGATGTTTCAGCTGTATTAATTAGCATGCTTTACTTAACATCTGGTATAACATGCAGATAATGAAATATAATTTTACTTAACATTTATTCAAATATAACCTTTTTTATAGATTGCCTACTTTGATGAGCCATTAATTCGAACACTGAACAGTCTGGATTCTTTATGCCAAATGGACTACACTCAGAAAATGAATTTTTTCAAGCAGTTACCGCAGTTCTTGATGAAATTTCCAAAAGTGACCGCTAATATAAATACTGGCAAATCTTTTGAAAATAAGAAATATTCTTCTTATAATTCTTATATATCTATCCATTATGATCTTTAATAATGATAATACATGATGCTGTTGATGAAAATGTGAGTTTTTTCAGCGACCGCTTGTGCAAAAAATTCTTCCGCAACTATGTGCAGAATTTATTGCAGCAGAATTAATACCATTCATTCTTCCTAGTATTTTTCATATTACTGCAACAGCTAACAGCGATGAATTTACTGCTGCAATTTTACCGCAATTAATCCCAATATTTACTCTTGACCGACCATACCAAGTAAGTTTACTGTATTTTGCAGAGGTTACTCTTTTGATCAGAAAATCTTTATGTTAATTTTATGCCGGGAAAAATGAATATGTGCATTTGCTTACCTTAATGTTACAGATTTTGTTGATGTTTTTGCAAAATATGGATCTGTTACTGCAAAAAACAAGCGAAGAAGATGCTCGTAAATATCTATTACCTTTAATTTGTAATGCTTTATCCAGCGAGACAGTAAAAATCCAGGTGCTTTTTATTCTTCTTAAATTAGAACGTCTTCTTTCATACTTCCGAAAAGTGAGCAAGAAAAGTTTTTTTTTTTTTTTTCACGAAAGAATAAAAAATGTTTACAGGAATTGTGTCTTTCAATCGTTCCAAAAGTTGCCACAATGATTGAAAGACAATCTATGAAAACGGAAGTGTTACCCAAGTTGCTACTATTAATTATAGATGGAGGAGGAGTGTTAACTGTGAGATATATTCATTTTCCTAACTTTGTCAGCGTTTATTTTTGCTTAATTAGCCAATCGATTAATTTGTTTGCTTATTTATTTCATTATTTACTTTATTTTATAATTCTGGCAAGCTAAAATGTAATTATACTTTCCTTCTAGTAAATATATTTTATTTTTATAGATACGAGTTCAAGCATTGTTATGCATAGGGAAGTTATTGCCTTCTCTGGAGCCATGGATGGTAACGGAACAAATCATTCCAGCTTTACCGAAAGTGATTAGCCGGGAGCCAGCAATTCTTATGGCTATTTTGGGTATATTTTTTTCTTCAATTTCAACAAATAAATGATATACACTTCATAGAATAGAGGATCTCTTTGAAATTAGATATTCATCCCTAAAATGAGATTTTAGTAACCATTTTTTTGAAAAGAAAAAATTGAGTCATATGAAAAAATTTCAAAAATAATAATATCAATTTGTGTTAACCAATGAAATTTAGATTAGTAATGAGTTAGATTGCTTTAATTGCAGGGATCTATAAGTTAGCTTATGAAGAGAGTCGTTTTGGTATAACTCGAGAACAATGTGCCAGAAGTATTTTGCCATTTCTGATTGCTTCTTCCATGGAGAACACATTGAATATGCCTCAATTTGAACAATATATGTCATTGATACATCGCATACTAGATAAGGTAATTGCTAAATGTTAATTAGCTCGTTAACGAATTTATTTAATTTACTTTTGGGTTTGTTTTTTTTTTTTGCTATCATTAAATTGTATTACAGATTGAGAAAGAACAACGACAACGATTACAACAACTAAGTGCTACTCAAGAGGAACAGCGTAGTATTGGCGAGTTTGCTAGTGTACTTGGACAATCAATCACTCAGAACAAGGTAACAATCTTCTAATTGTTTGACTGTTGTCATTATTTATAATTCTTATCAGCAAGACAAATTGATCTGACTTTGCAAAACTACTATGCTAGTGATAGCAAATTCTGCAGGATTTAATAACTGACAATCTATCAGATTTGGTTATCAATGGATCAATAAATGGTAAAGCAAATGATACTAATAGAAATATTGTAAGTAAAGTAATGCATTTCATTTGTTTTAATTTATTTTAATTCACTTATTGGATAATTTTAATTTGTAAATAAGTTTACTATTGAATTTAATTAATTAAATATTTAAATTGCTCACGTTTTTTTTTTTAAAAATATATATATATATATACCAATAAACTTTGCATTTGTTTTTGTTTGAATTATTTTTAGGGACCATTGAGTCTTGCTGATAAGAAACGATTAGCAGCGGAGCAAGAGCAGAGCTTACGAATGCGTAATCAACCAAATCTTTTGCAACCAGTTAGTGCTAACGAAAGTATTAATAAGAGCCAGTCTACAAATTCAAAATTTATTATCTCACCAATTGATTCTGCTGTACAGGAAATTGGTTGCAATTTATTAATCCCGTCTAATTCTATTTCAACATATCAGTCTCAAATAGATCTCTCCGATTTTTTTCCTTCATCATCTATCTCTGAAAAGGTTTGTTCATTTTCTTGTGCTTTTTGAGTATTAATTTTTTTTTTAATTACTGGAAATAATTATACATGAAGATCATATTCATATATATATATATAGTATAATTCTAATTTTTACTTCTGATCCAACAATTCCTGTCTCTGATGAATAGCAAATTTTGTGATAATTCTAGATGAAGAATGATGGTACACTGAAGAATGCAGATAGTTCTATTTGGCCAGAATCATTTAGAACAGAACAAGATAACTCATTGACATCATTTATGCATCAATCAACAACAATTAATGCAATTAATTTACCTAAACCACCAGTTGTACAAAATCCAGTAGCTAGAAGTGGTTTAGGTCAACAAATGACAATGAATCGAAGTGAAAATGTATCATTGAATGAGGTGAATAAAAAGTTAAATATGTCTGCTTTTGATGATATTGTATGTTTTCCAACTAAACTTAATGCAAAAAATAATTTTTCACTAAATTCATTGAGCACTCTAAACACACATTCTAAACAAAATAACTTAATAAATGACATTTCTGATTTGTTTCGATAAAATTATTTTCATTAATGCATTAATTATTTGTTTATTGAAATAATCTTTTCAACAAAATCAGCATTATTCCTTTTTCTGCTTTCTTTCTTTTCTTTTTTTCTTTTTTTTTCTTTGAATTATAAAATTCTAATGGGTTGTAATTTGACTTTCTGTTAGCCTCGAGAGTATTAGACGAGTTTATGAATTTTACAAATGTAGCTCTGTGTGATTCAATTTTTACAAATGTAGCTCTGTGTGATTCAATCTCGTATACTTTTTTGAAATGTATCAAATATTTTGTTATAGAATTTTTATTTACTTTCAGATTTATCCAATTTTGCATACCTAAAATTTAATTTTTGTAAATATAAATATTTGCATTTCAACGATTTCTTTATTATTATTATTGTGAACAGTAATAGTTTGCTTATGCTTTTAATTATTACATTTTCTCTTTTCATCTCTATTAGCATGCATAATTTTTGTTTGATAGAAATAGAAATTACAATGCTTGCATTTATTAACATTAATTAACTTATGGAATGATTAAGTTTATGTAGTTGAAAATTGAAGAATGTTGAAAATTAGAAATTTATTAAAATTAACAATTTATTCTAGTTGTAATAATTTATATAAAGTGATGCTTCTGAATTAATAAAAAAAAAACATGTAATTTCGTTGTAAAATAAAACTTAACTTTATTTTATCTATTTTTCATCTAATAATCAACAATAATTAATAGTAAATTTTTTTTTTTTTTTTTTTTTTTTTGGGCATTTGATAAAGGACTATTGGCTAATATTAATAAATGTTGTTTATGTGAAAAATAAAAAATTAAAAAAGGAAATATAAGGTTGTAAATGGATATAATTTGATAAAGAACTATTTACTAATATTAATAAATGTTGTTTATGTGAAAAATAAAAAATTAAAAAAGGAAATATAAGGTTGTAAATGGATATAAATTTGTTTTTTAATTTTGATTTCCATCTTTTTTCACTTTCATTTTGAACGAGCAATGAAATAATTCTGCTGGTACAATAACAATTATACATGAAAATAATATTAGTAGTGCGCCAATAATAAAATAATATGTTGCAGTCATATGGCGAAAGATAATATCAATAGCTGAAAAAAAATTGAAAAAAATAAATATATAAAAAAAAACTTTTAGAAAAGATAAAGAAGAAATAATTTATGATAAAATTATATTAGTGATTCATTTTAGATTAATTAAAATTAGAAATTACAAACATTTAATTATCATATAAAGTTTTAGAAAATATAAAGAAGAGATAATTTGTGATAAAATTATATTAGTGATTCAATTTAAATTAATTAAAATTAGAAATTACAAACATTTAATTATCATATAAAGTTTTAGAAAATATAAAGAAGAAATAATTTGTGATAAAATTATATTAGTGTTTCATTTTAGATTAATTAAAATTGGAAATTACAAACATATTAATTATCGTATAAAGTTTTAGAAAATATAAAGAAGAAATAATTTATGATAAAATTATATTAGTGATTTATTTTAGATTAATTAAAAAAAAAAATTAGAAATTACAAAAAACAAACATTTAATTAGTAATTAATAATCTAATATTTTGAATGAAACTAATGTTAAAATGATAGAAATTTTCCATTTTATTTTATCATTTATATTATTAATTAGCAGAATTTCATTTTTCATTTTTTTTTTATTTATCATTTATATCATTAAAATATACATATATTATAGAAATAATATATTTAAATTATTTATTTAAATTTTTGAAAAAAAAAAAAAACTCTTTTCCTCTTACCTGCACTAATTGGAATACCAAATAACATTCCAATAGATATTACTAATGGATGCAATAAAGCAATTCCAAAATTTATAAGAAAATTAAACCCTGAAAAAAAAAAAAAGATTAGAAAGAGGTGAAAAAATTTGACTTAAATTTAAAAAAAAAACAAAAAATTTTTTTTTAGATAGGAAAATATGAAAAAATTGAATTTAATTAAGTTTATTAAATTTTATCAATTTATCATTTATCGATGTTAAATTTGAAAAGTTTCTTTTTTGATTATTTAAAAGATTTAACATTTAATTGATAATATTTTTTGATAATTTATAATTATAACTTAATTAATAGGAAATATTCTAGAAATTATTACTTACACAATGATAAAAATGCAACACCAAAAAGTGAAAACCAAGGTACATCGAACCAGGTAAATGTTTCAATACCATTTATGAGTAATACTATCATTGGTAATGAATTAAGTGATGCATTAAGTAAGCCTAAACCACTCATAAAAAGTGACACCTGCTCAATTGTCGCATCACCAAATACTTTCTTAAATAAAACCTAAAATAAACAAAAAAAACAAATAGGTTATAATTAATAACGATGAAAAATAAATTTTTCATTGCTTTATAAAAATTGCAAATTAAATTTTAGTTTAAATTTTATTAAAATTGCTCACTTTTTTTTTTAGACATTTCAAATATACAAATATAATTTAATATGATATGAATTGTCAATGGAAAACAAACAAAAAATAAATAAATAAATTTAATATCTAATTTCCATTTCAATTTGTGTTACCTAAATTTTTCGTTGCTTTGTAAACATTATGTAAAGATTGTGTAAGTAAATGTTTTTACGCCATTTACGAGTAATATTTACGATTAACAATATTTTGCTTTATACGGATTATAAGTAAACGTTTTTACGCCATTTACGAGTAATAATACTATAGTATTCTTTTACTTTGTGAAGGTTACAAGTAAATGTTTTTACGCCATTTACGAGTAATATTTAGGATTAATAATATTTTGCTTTATAAAGATTATAAGTAAACGTTTTTGCGCCATTTACGAGTAATAATACTATAATATTCTTTTACTTTGTGAAGGTTACAAGTAAATGTTTTTACGCCATTTACGAGTAATATTTACAAGAAATAATATTTTAATATTTTTTTTTACTTTATGGAGATTACAAGTAAATGTTTTTAAGCCATTTATGAGTGATATTTGCGAGTAATAATATAATATATAAATTATTTCAGATAAATGAAAAGAATTTTAAAAAAGTGAAATTCAACTACTTAATTGTATTGAATTCCTCTGCTATGAATTCAATGAATAAAAAAATTCATAAGAAAATGAATATATTTAAGTTTGTTTAATTAAAAATTTTAATGATTAATTGAAATATTTTTATCAGATGACTCTTTCAATTTTGTTAAATTGTTAATTTTAATTTTGTTAATTTGTTGAATTGATGAATTTGGATCAAATTAAACCTGAATTTTATTAAAAGAATAAAATGAAATCAATGATGTTATTGATCAGTTGATCAATTGATCAATGAATGAAAATTGATCAACTGATCAAATCAACTAATCAATGGATGAAAGTTGATCAATTGATCAAATCAATTAATCAATGAGTGAAAATTGATCAACTGATTAAATCAACTAATCAATGTATGAAAATTGATCAACTGATCAAATCAACTAATCAATGTATGAAAATTGATCAACTGATCAAATCAACTAATCAGTGAATGAAAATTGATCAATTGATCAAATCAATTAATCTGTAAATGAAAATTGATCAATTGATCAAATCAATTAATCTGTAAATGAAAATTGATCAGTTGATCAAATCAATTAATCTGTAAATGAAAATTGATCAGTTGATCAAATCAATTAATCTGTAAATGAAAATTGATCAATTGATCAAATCAATTAATCTGTAAATGAAAATTGATCAATTGATCAAATCAATTAATCTGTAAATGAAAATTGATCAGTTGATCAAATCAATTAATCTGTAAATGAAAATTGATCAGTTGATCAGATCAATTAATCTGTGAATGAAAATTAATGTATGATAAAAATTATTATAAAAATTAAGTTAAAAAAAAAAAACCTTATATAATGCAGCAGATAAAGCAGAAAGTACTGATAATGTTATACCAAAAATACTACCAACAAATTCTTTATCTAATGAAATTACAGTAACACCAATTATTGCTGCTGCTACTGAGATTAGCTAAAATGATAAAATTATTTTAATCGCATTCCTAATTTCAAATTAATATATTAAAAAAAAAAAACAATCTGAAAATCAAATTATTTTTTTAAAATATAAATTTATGATAAGAGATTGCATTTATTTTATCAAATATTAAATAATTTTTATTTGTATAAGAATGTGATTTGTTAATAAATAATATAAGGTTTTTTCTTTTTTTTTTCGATTTAAATTATATCTGAATTTTTTTTTTTTAAAATAACGAAATGTAATCAATAATACTGTTAGATCAGTTGACCAAATCAATTAATTAAAAAAGAAGATCAAATCAATTTTAAACTATTTAATTAATAATTAAAATTACAAATTAGTGAAATTATAGGAGAGTAAAACTATTTTTGAAAATTTTTTTTTTAATTATTACTACTTTTACTAAAGATTGAACAAAAAAAAAAAACTATTTAATTAATAATTAAAATTACAAATTACTGAAATTATAGGAGAGCAAAACTATTTTTGAAAAGTTTTTTTTTTTTTAATTATTACTACTTTTACTAAAGATTGAACAAAAAAAAAAAACTATTTAATTAATAATTAAAATTACAAATTACTGAAATTATAGGAGAGCAAAATTATTTTTGAGAATTTTTTTTTAATTATTACTATTTTTACTAAAGATTGAACAAAAAAAAAAAAAAAAAAGAAATATAATACTCGAAATGGAATGAATTGATCATTTAGAATAATCCATCCAAAAATAACAACCATAGCTGTATTTGAACTCATTATTGATGATGTAGCACTAGCTGAAATATGGCCTAGTGATTGTGAGTATGAATAATTTGCAATGAGCCAAAACATTAGGAATAGGCTCGTTCGTATAAAATATAATCGTAAACGATTATTTGCTTCGCCATAGACCAATAATGCTTTCCTGAAAAAAATATTTTTTTTTTAAAATATTTCAATCATATATATGTTTGTTAATAATAAATAATTTTTTTAAATTATTAAATTCATTTTTAAATTTAATTACTCATGAATTATCTTATTTCAATTGTCTTTTATTTTTGATTAAAACGAAATTTAATTATTTTTTAAATATTTAATAAATGTTTAAAAATTAAAATGAAATAATTAAACTTACTCATATATATATGTATATATATGTATGTTTGTTATTTTCTTTAATTATTAAATTCATTTTTAAATTTAATTACTAATGAAATATCTTATTTCAATTGTCTTTTATTTTTGATTAAAAACGAAATTTAATTATTGTTTAAATATTTAATAAATGGTTAAAAATTAAAATGAAATAATTAAACTTACTCATGTATGGTAGGTTTGTTATTTTCTTTAATTATTAAATTCATTTTTAAATTTAATTACTCATGAATTATCTTATTTCAATTGTCTTTTATTTTTGATTAAAACGAAATTTAATTATTTTTTAAATATTTAATAAATGGTTAAAAATTAAAATGAAATAATTAAACTTACTCATGTATGGTAGGTTTGTTATTTTCTTTAATTATTAAATTCATTTTTAAATTTAATTACTCATGAATTATCTTATTTCAATTGTCTTTTATTTTTGATTAAAACGAAATTTAATTATTTTTTAAATATTTAATAAATGTTTAAAAATTAAAATGAAATAATTAAACTTACTCATGTATGGTAGTAAATGATGAATGATAAAATAATTTAGCAAATAATAAATAAACAGGATAGCATGCCATCATAAAATTTGTATTAAACCAAACCATAAAATATGGTGCATAAAAATATTTGGAATTAATTACCCAAATTGATTTAGTAAATTGTGTACTTAATGCCCATGATAATGCTACTGCAAGCATTACTATAGCACTAAGTATAATCTGAAAAAAGTAAATAAATAAATAAATAAATATTTGTAAATAATTATTACATTTTTTTTTTATTAATTAATAAAATAAAAGAAAAGAAAATATTATCATTAAAAAAAAAGAAGAAAGCAAAAAAGTAAAAAAAAAAAAAACTTTTTTCTTTAGTATTACTTACTTTATTTATACTTCTACGAATGTTATTTGTGTGATTTATTTCATTCGTTTCATCATTCATTTCCATTCTCATCATTTAAATTTTATTCTAAATCTGTAAATTATTTAATTTTTTATTGTAATCTATTATGTAAAATGTATGATTTCTTTTTTCTTTCTTTGAAATAACTAATAATATATGTATAATTAGCAAATATTTCAAAAATATATTTTAGTATAAAATAATATTTTAAATAAAAATAATACCAATATCTATATACTTGAACAAATATTTCAAAAATATTTTTTAGTATAAAATAATATTTTAAATAAAAATAATATCAATATCTATATACTTGAACAAATATTTCAAAAATATTTTTTAGTATAAAATAATATTTTAAATAAAAATAATATCAATATCTATGTACTTGAACAAATATTTCAAAAATATTTTTTAGTATAAAATAATATTTTAAATAAAAATAATATCAATATCTATGTACTTGAACAAATATTTCAAAAATATTTTTTAGTATAAAATAATATTTTTAATAAAAGTAATACCAATATCTATATACTTGAACAAATATTTCAAAAATATTTTTTAGTATAAAATATTTTAAATAAAAATAATATCAATATCTATATACTTGAACAAATATTTCAAAAATATATTTTAGTATAAAATAATATTTCAAATAAAAATAATACCAATATCTATATACTTGAACAAATATTTCAGAAATATTTTTTAGTATAAAATAATATTTTAATTGAAATGGAAAAAAAAAGAAAAATAATATTGTTGGAAAATTGAAAAAAAGAAACTGATTTGATTTAGAATAATGCTAATGATTCATTACTATAAATCAATTCGTTATTCCTTTGTTATATTCCATTTTTTTTTCGAAACAATGAATTAATTCTTTATCTAAACCTCAAATAGTAAATGTACATTTGTCTCTTCATTGTCCTTTCTTGTAAATGTTAATCTGTTAAGCTAAGCCTACTTCTCACATCCTTAAAAATCTTCTCTAATCAATTAATAAACAAAAAAAAAAAGAAGAAGGATCGATGGCAGTCTTCTCTTTCTCCTACTGCCATTTATTCCTTCGCTGCTTCAATTATTCGACTGTAATATTGTATCGATTCACATTTGTAAAGAAAATAAATCATATTTTGGGTTGATCTAGTTTGCAGATAAGAAGAAGCAAAAAGATTCAGCTCAAGTTCTATAAACTTAAAAATAAGTCAAGTAAAACTTAACAAATCTAAAATCATCTACTCTTTCTTTGTGAGCAAAAAATTCTTTGTAAAGAAAATAAAATCATATTTGGGTTGATCTAGTTTGCAGATAAGAAGAAGCAAAAAAATTCAGCTCAAGTTCTATAAGCTTAAAAATAAGTCAAGTAAAACTTAACAAACCTAAAATCATCTACTCTTTCTGACCAAATAAAAAATTCTTCAAAATCACGACAAGAATGTTACGTTTGCAAATCGTTTTCAACTTTATTTTTAATATCTTTCAATCTGACAACTAACAATTCTACAAGTAAAAGGTTGTAAGTTCGTTATTAAATGTTTATAGTAAAGGTCAAAAAAAAATTTCGTCAATTAGTCGATCAAATTTTATTGTAAACAAAAACTGTCAATCATGACCATGACCTTATTTTCCATTTTTATTACAAAAATTAATTTGGTGACGAAAATATTTTCGATTCTGGTTGCTGTACATTTACGTGTTTGAATGCATTTCCATTTGTTTTCTTTTTTCAAAAATTCTCAAAAATATTCAAGTAAAAGTCAAACAGTCAAGTTCTATAAACTTGACGTCAAGTTTATGTCATCAAACGTCAAAAAGTCAAGTTCTAAAAGTTCTATAAACTTAAAATAAGATTATTAAAATTAAGTAAAACTTAATTAATGTAATTAATCTAAATTATCTATTCTTCTGATCAAAAAGTTACATCAAATTTACAAAAAAAAAAGATGAAACATATCGGAATTATAATTTTATATTCATTTCGATGTGTTATAAACTAATAGTGTAATGCATTATGAATGAATTTTTGATTAAATATAATTTTGCATATATACTTTTGATTTTTATCCTAAAAAAAAAAAAGAAAGAAAAAAAAAGAAAAATGCGAAGGCTAAATTAATTCGCTTTTTAGCAATTAAAATGAATGCTTCGATTTGATAAGAAAATGAACTAAAAGAAATATTTGTTACAATCATCAGGTGACAGTGGTGATAGTGGTGACAACGGTGACAATGGTGACAATGGTGACAACGAGGACAGTGGTGTAACGATATCGATTATTAATGGCAATGAAATAAGTGCAAAGGTCAACAGAAAATGACAAGAAATGTGGAAGAATGGTTTTTTTTTTAAATGTTCTGTGCAAAATATTTATTTTTTGAACTGTGCAAAATATTTTATTTTTCTTTTTTTTTTTAACAGCAATAAACAAATAAATAATTTGCATTTATAATTATGGAAATAAATTATTTAATAATTAAATTAAATTTAAAAAATTTTCTTTTTATTTTTTTTTAAAAAAAAAAAAAAAAAGAAGAAGTAGTTTTGATATTTAGAAGAAATATGATTTGAGAAAAATTTTTTGTGTTTTTATCAAAATGTTATCATTTAATCGGTAGAAAAGAATGGGAGGAAGTGGAAGAAAAAAAAAATAAAAATATCATTTATATCATCAATATGACATCAGCAGTTTAACAAAAATAAAAAAAAATATTACTTTTTTTTTCAACTTTTATTTTAAATTTAAAATAGAGCACAGGAATTAGCTTAAAATTGATTAAAATTTTAAAAATATTAAGTAAGATTTAAAAAGATTTTTTTTTTCAACTTTTATTTTAAATTTAAAATAGAGCACAGGAATTAGCTTAAAATTGATTAAAATTTTAAAAATATTAAGTAAGATTTAAAAAGAAAAATTTATGATTGCATCATGCAAACAAATAAATTAAATCATTTGTCTAAAACTTTCTTTTCTTTTTTTCTTGTCCTTAATTTAAAATAAAAAATGACAAAACGTAAAAATGAAAAAAAAAAAAAACTAAAAAATAAAAAAAAGTTTGCGAACTTTAAAAAACAGATCACAAAAATTATATTACATTTTTCATTTTGAACAAATCAATTTATCATACAAATCAGTACAGTTTTCGTTACATTTCATTTTTTTTTCACTTTAAAACAAAATATACTTACAAAATTTTGGGTTGATAAGAAATAAATAAATGCAAAATTTATTAGTCAAAAAATGAAAAAAAAATAAAATAAAATTTTCATTATTCTTCCAAAATTCAAATTTTTTTTTTATAAATTGCTAAATTTATTTAAAACTTAGAAAATGCTAAATTATTATGTAATTTAGAATTTTAAAACTTAAAAAAAAATGTTATCGATTATTAAATTGATTTATTAATTAATACAAACTGCTAATATTTTTGCTAAATATTGCATTGAACATTTAACTAAATTTGAAATGAAATTTAATTTTAATTCTTAAATTGATTTAAAACCATGATTAATTGAAAGTTTTATTAATTTTGCTGATGAATTTTTGCGCATGTTTAAAATAATAAGAGAATAAATCTAAAAATTTAACTTTTGCTAAAATTTAGTTAAATTTAATTGTTTAAATTTAATTGTGCAAATTTGTATAAACAATCAATTTAATTGTTTATTCATTATTCATTTAAAAAATTTTTTCATTTGTTTTTTTTGTTTTTTTTTTTTTTGTTTCCTCATTTTGCCGATTAATGAATGACACAAAGTAATAAGAAGTAAAAATGAATTTAATTTCTGCACAATTGCAATTATTCACGAGTAACTATTAAATACAATGTGACAAAAGTAATACTTTTTTTTTTTCATTTTCCTTTTTCATTTTGCTCCTAACTTGCAGAATAATTAATTATGCTTGAAAACATGAGTGGATTGTAATTAAGAAATCATTTCATTGATTTTTTGCATCACTGAGAATTCTACTACTATTATCTGAATTTTCACAAATTATCTCAAATCTTTTATTTGAAATTAACCAATTAATCACTTCTAATTATCATTTTATTTAAATTTTGACTTTTTTAAATTTTTTATTAAAATTTTTAAACATTTAAAAAAGTTAAATCACTTGAAATATCTATAATAAAATTTTGAAATTTATACAAAATGAAATTATTGATTGAAAGATACTTACTTATTCATTGAAAAGTAATCTCGTTGAAATTTTTAGATGTTAATTCTTTAGCAGACAAACGATTTATAAGTTTGTTCAAATATTTGATTAAATCAAATGATTCTTTTTGAAACAGCAATAGCTATTTAAAATTTATTCTATTTCAATTTAATTATGCTCATTTTTATATCTTTTGTTATTATTATTAGTATTATTATCATTATTATTATTATTATTATTATTATTATTATTACTATTATTATTATTATTATTATTATTATTATTATTATTATTATTATTATTATTATTACTTATTACTTATTAAAGTTTGAAAACATAAAATTGCATTTAATGCAATGAATTTTGTAATAAAATTATTTTAAAATATGATTTATAACTAATATATAGTCAAAAAATTATTTCCTACAACTATTTATTTATCATTATTATTATTGTTATTATTATTATTTATTATTATTGTTATTTATTATTATTATTATTTATTATTATTATTATTATTGTTGTAATTGTTACTGTTATTGTTATTATTGTTATTATTATTATTGTTGTTATTATTATTATTGTTATTGTTATCATTATTATTATTATTATTATTATTATTATTATTATTATTATTATTATTATTATTATTATTATTATTATCATTATTATTATTATTATTATTATTATTATTATTATTATTATTATTATTATTATTATCATTATTATCATTATTATTATTATTATTATTATTATCATTATCATTATTATTATTATTATTATTATTATTATTATTATTATTATCATTATTATCATTATTATTATTATTATTATTATTATTATTATTATCATTATTATTATTATTATTATTATTATTATTATTATTATTATTATTATTATTATTATTATTACTATTATTATTATAAAAATGCAAAAAAGAAAAAAAAAGATGAGTGAAGCAACCAATTATCAATTTTCATCTTTTCATAATTTAACATATTGTTGGTAAATTTTTTATATAAAACTAATCTGTGTGAATTAATTAAATATGTAATTTGATTAGATTATATGAAAAGAATATGGTAGAATATATTCCCAACTAATTATCACTTCCATTAATTTAATCATTTTTATCATACTGCAAATACATATTTTTGCTGCATTTTCCTATATTTGATTGTATTATCAGTGATTTCGAAAAAAAAAACCACTGATAATATAAAATTATTTTATCAATTTTATAATGATAATATTATCTGCATAAAAAAAAAATAAATATTTATGGAAGAGAATATTTAAAGTATTTTCTGGTGAAATATTTTATTATCACAATGAATAATTTTTTTTATCAATTTTATAATATTTTTATCAGTTTATTTTTATTAGTTTTATAACCGTAATATTATTTACCTAAAAATGTATCATAATTTTTTATCAATTTTATAATGATAATATTATTATCTGCCTGAAAAAAAAATATTTATAGGAGAGAATATTCAAAGTATTTTCTGATCAGATATTTTATTATCACAATGAATAATTTTTTTTTTATCAAATATTTTTATCAGTAGATATTTTTTTTAAATTCTTTCTTTTTTCATTTTTAATATTTAGAAATGAAAGAGCACCTGACTATAAAGATAGCATATTATATTTTAAATTAATATTTAAAAGCATCAATGAATATTTGATGCATATATTTCAGCTTAAAAACTTTTTGTACTTAAGTAATCTTTTTTTTTTGTTTAATAATATTTGTGAACCCAAAAAGTTGACAAATATTATTAAGCAAAGAATAAGCAATGATATAGCACACCTAATAATGTAATAGTAATGTGAAAATTAAAATTTAAAATGATTACTTAAGTATTAACAATAATTGACTAATTAACTTAAGTATTATCAATAACTGACTAATTAATCAATAATTGACTAATTAACTTAAGTATTATCAATAACTGATAATTAATCAATAAAATGAGTAATTAATCAATATCAGTAATTGACTAATTAACTTATTATCAATAACTGACTAATTAATCAATAATTAATTAATCAACATCAATGGTTGACTAATTAACTTAAGTATTATCAATAACTGACTAATTAATCAATAATTGAGTAATTAATCAATATCAATAATTGACTGATCAACTTAAGTATCATGAATAACTGACTAATTAATCAATAATTGAGTAATTAATCAATATCAATAATTGACTGATCAACTTAAGTATCATGAATAACTGACTAATTAATCAATAATTGAGTAATTAATCAATATCAATAATTGACTGATCAACTTAAGTATCATGAATAACTGACTAATTAATCAATAATTGAGTAATTAATCAATATCAATAATTGACTGATCAACTTAAGTATCATGAATAACTGACTAATTAATCAATAATTGAGTAATTAATCAATATCAATAATTGACTGATCAACTTAAGTATCATGAATAACTGACTAATTAATCAATATCAGTAATTGACTAATTAGCTTAAGTGTTATCAATAACTGACTAATTAATCAATAATTGAGTAATTAATCAATACCAATAATTGACTAATTAACTCGAAGTATTATCAATAACTGAACAATTGACTAATTAATCGAATATTATCATAATTTTGGAAGATTTTTCCAGTTTATGCAAATTATTTAGTATGAACACAACATGTTTTACTGATTCATATCATTTCTTATTTTTTATTTTTTACTTTTTTAACATTTTTTTTTACTTTTTTTTATTTTTACTTTTTTTTACTTTTTTTAATATCATTTCTTATTTTATTTTTTTTTTTTACTTTTTTAACACTTCTAAGCTAATTGTTTAATTCATGTTATCCATTTCTTTTTTTTTTTATTTCTCTAAAAAAACCCTTCGTATGATTATTACTTTTGATTTGTTTTAGCAGAATAGCAATTCAAATATAAGAAATTTACAAATTTTGCAATATTTTCTTTCTTTTTTTTTTTTTAAATCCAATCAATGAGATCAAATATGAATCGATTACACAGATTAGAAATTAAAATTTCACAAAAAAAATTGCAATATAATTGTATAATGTTAAATAATAAAAATTAATTATTATAAAAATATAATAAAAATTAATCAAACAATTTATGCATAGGTCATCCATTCGTTATCGTTATTCAATTGACCTTGACCTGCTCATTGACCTTGACCTTTGATTAATAATAATAATAATAATAATAATAATAATAATAATAATAATAATAATAATAATAATAATAATAATAATAATAATAATAATAATAATAACTTTAATTCGATGATGATAATAGTGTACAGCTTTACCATATATAAATTATCAATAAAATAACATATATGTGATTAATTCTCATAATAATATTTATTCCAAAAATAATTATATAACTTATCATTTTTCTTTTTTTTTTAATATTATTTTAATTCACAATGTTATATCATTGATTGCTTTATTTGAAATTTATTTTACAATAAATTTCAAATTATTATTTCCATTTAAATTAAATTATTTATTTATTAAAAAAAAAAACAAAAAACAAAAGAATAATTTTTAATAATTAAAAAAAAATCAAAACCCATTAATTTAATTCAATTAAACATTTTATTTTCAATTATAATTGTAAATTTTTTTTTTTTTTGCAATATTTATTTTAATTACTCTTTCATTTTTCAAGCAAAAATAAAAAAATATTTTATTGGTGAAGAAAAAAAAAAAAATAATAATAATAATTAGATGCCAAAAAGACCTGGGAAAGCGTTATGACAGATGATGAAAGCCTGGTTATTGATGAAATATGAATAAATCAATGAGTGATTGATTGATTGGTTGATTGAACTGATTGAACAGTCAATCGATATACATATACATATATATATAATATAAATATAAATAACAAAAAAAAAAAACAACATTGTTAAAAAAAGAAAATATTTTCATGGTAGATTATTTGGACCCTGTTAGTGCCCAATTAAGACTAATTAATTAATTAATTAATTAATCAATTAATTAATTACTACTAGCTAAACAATACTTTTAAAAAAAAATGATAGCAAAAGAAGAAAAAGAAAACACTGGCGAGTCGATGAGGTTCCATTTAAGGACACCATTTGAGGCACATAATATACCTCTAAACACACATACACACATACACACACACACATACACCTACACATACATACACACATACAGGTGTACATACAGACATACACATACACACATGCATACATACATAAATAAATATTAACTTTTTGTTTTTGTTTTTGTTTTTTTGTTTTTTTACCTCATCAAATCTTTCCTTTTCTTTCTTCTATTTCATATAATTAATTCATTCATAAATAAAACAAAAAACAAACAAACAAACAAACAAACAAAAAAATTAAACCATAAATTTTAAAAGTTTCTTTCTTTCTTTCTTTTCTTTTTTTTTTTTCTTTCAAATTCTCAAAATATTTATTATTATATTTATTTTTTTTTTAAAAATTAAAATGAATAATAATAAAAAAAAATGATAACGAATCATTTATTTTCTTTTCTTTTACTTTTGCTTTTTTTAATGATAATAATTTATATATTTTTTTTTTTCTTTTAATCAAATGATAACGGTCAATTAAATTACCCGTGATCAATGATGCAAAAAAAAAAGAAAACAATTTATGATAATGAAAAAAAAAAGAAAAAGAAAAAAGATACTTTTAAAAAGAAAAAAAAAAGAAATTGAAATGAAATAACACAAAAATAATAATAATAATAATAATAAACAAGGAGGTAGTTTAAAAATCACTGTGTATTTTTAACATATTTAAAAATTAAAAAAGTATATAAATAAAATAAACATTGTAAAAAAATGATAATTTAAATAAAAATAAAAATAAAAAAAAAAAGCTAAATGGAATACTAAATTGAGGACAATTCCAATCAATTACTATACAATTTTAGAGTGACAAAAAAAAAAAAAAAATATTCACAAATTATAAATTAATAAAATTCACCTGTTATAATTTCTCATATATATCATTATTTTATTTTATTATTTATTTATTTATTTTTTGGAAGAGATGAAATTTTTATAAATGTATTTAAAAAAAAAAAAATTGGCTTAAAAAATTAATTAGCATCAATTTTCAACAAAAAAAAAAATTTTTTTGAAAAAATTATCAAATTTTTTTTTTTTTGTAGTTAAATTAATTTTATTCAATTTTATATACAATTTTCTTTTTTTAATTATCAAAAAGTATAAATTTAGCTAGAAATAATCAATCAAAAAATGATTTCTATACAATAAAATGAAGAAATTTATTCCATTTCTTTTTATATATTATTTAAAAAAAAAAACTTAAAAATAAAAGTATTATTTCTCGTCCAAAAAAAAAAAATAAATAAATAAATGTAAAAATACCGGGACGAAAACATTTAAAAGTCCGTAAATAATTCCGTAACAGTTTGAGAAAGATAATAAACAAAAGAAATAAAAAAAATGCATCCTGAAATGAACACCGGTTCCATTCAATAAAAAAAAAAATAAAATAAAAATATTAATTTAATAATTAATATAACTCACTGGGTTTTTTCTAATATTAATGATTAACCGGTAAAATTGTATAGCATAGAGAGCACTTTTCTTTCTGTGTAGATCGTAATAACAAAATTTAAATTTAAATTAATTAATAATCTATTTTTTTTAAAAAAAGTAATTAACAAACTTATTTATTAGTTATTTTGTCGAGAATAAAGAAAAGAACTGCTATATTTCTATAATAATAATTTAAAATTAAATGAAAATTAACAAAGAAAAATTATTTTAAAGATCATTTTTTTAAATTAGCTAATAAATTTAAATATTAAAATAGAGCAGTTCATTGTAAATAATTTTTTTATTCTTTAATAAGAGACAAAGAGAGAGAGAAAGAGAGAGAGAGGGAGAGAGAGAGAGAGAGAGAGAGAGAAAAATATCAAATTATTGATAATGATAATGCCTACTGATATCACTATTACTAGTAGTACTACTACTGCTATCACTGATTATCATTGTAGAAATTTCATACTCATATCAAAAATGTTAACAATAATTACAGTAATGATAATAATCATGATAATTAGTAATAATAATCATGATAATTAATGATAATAATCATGATAATTAATATAACAAATAATTAAAAATAATAATAATCATTTTTAAAAAAAAAAATATGATGACTATTTTGTAACAATAAAAATGAATACAATTCATATCATAATACTGTTATAATGAAAAAGTAGATGGAAAAAAGGACAGAGAGAGAGAGCGAGAGAGAGGGACAGAATGACAAAGACAGAGGGAATTTAAAAAAAAAATACAACAGTACAAAAAAAAAAACCTATATCACAATTTATATCTTTTATATTTACACATTCTAATAATTTTTATTTATTAAAAAAAAAAAAATTTATAAAATAGTTCCTTTTTCTTTTTTTTTTCTTTCTTTCGTTTTTCAAATTTAACATAAATTATATATCAAAAAAGAAAGATGGAAGAAAAAAAATTTTTTTTTTTGAAATTTAACAAAAAAAAATTACAAAAATATTTTTCATCAATTTATTTTCTATTTGCTAAAAAAAAACAAACAAATTTTGAGATTAAAAAAAAAAAAAGGGAGGAAAGAAAAACAATTATAGTGATATTTAAAAAAAAATCAATCAATCAATCAATTAAATCAAATCAAATCGATCAATTAAATCAAATCAAATCAATCAATTAAATCAAATCAATCAATCAATTTAAAAGAAGGAACCGGTTCAAAACTAGGATGAGGTATTTGACGATGACCCATACAAAAAAAAAACGTATATCTGATATCACACATACACATACACACACATACACATACACACACATACACATACACACACATATACACACACATACACATACACACACATACACATACACACACATACACACACATACACATACATACACATACACATACATGTTATATTAATATCTAAGTAGTTTTGAAGAATTCTTTTGGAAGTGCTTCCGATTGATTCGGATCAACACGTCCCAGGAATAGTGTTATAGCATTCTGGCTAATTGTTCTCAAAATCCTTAATGATTCCGGTAAACGTTCGTAACGTGAACGTGCCTCATGACCATACATTGATTCCATATAACTGAAAATAATTAAATTTAATAATGTATTTTTTTTAAAAAAAAAAAAAAAATAAATAAAATAAATTCAATGTATTTAATTTAAATGTAAATTAAATACAATTCTCATTTTTTGAAAATTAAATTAAACTTTTTTTTTTTTCTTCGATTAAATTAAAATTGTCAATCAATTATTAAATAATACTAATGCCAAAATGTAACAAAAAAAAAAAAATAGCAATATTTTGAACTAAATTGATTATGTAGCAATATTTTGAACTTAATTGACCAGTGCTGGTCATTTATGGTGTGGTCATTTTCTAGTTTAAATATTAAAATAGTAATTAAGTTTTGCGCAAAAATTTATCAGCAAAATTAATAAAACTTTCAATTAATCATGGTTCTAATTCAATTTAAGAATTAAAACAAAATTTTATTTCAAATTTAAATTTTGAATTTTTTAAAAATTTTCAGAAATATTATTGTAAACTTATCACAAATAATATCAATATTATATCAAAATTTTAAAGATAATATGCATTAAATGAAGTAATTCAGAATTAAATTTCCACATATTTAAAATCAATTATAATAAATGTTTCAAAATGAATAAAGTTGGTAAAGTTAACAAAAGAAAGATTAATTAATCAACTGTAATAATTAAAGTTTATTACATTATTACCATTGTTCTTTTTTCATTTTTTCAAAATAATGTATTAATTATTATTAATTTATGAAATAAAGTATACGTAGTTATTATTATTATTATTATTATTATTATTAACCTATAGAATAAAGTATACATAGTTATTATTATTATTATTAACCTATAAAATAAAGTATACATAGCTATTATTATTATTATTATTATTATTATTATTATTATTATTATTAACCTATAAAATAAAGTATACATAGCTATTATTATTAATCTATAAAATAAAGTATACATAGCTATTATTATCATTATTAACCTATGAAATAAAGTAATATAATAATACAAGAAAAAAAAAATTATATACCGATGCAAAAGAGCTTGATACTCTTGACAATGCCGGACAACGGTAATTCGATCAGCCGGATCCAGAAGTGCATCACGATTTGGATCAAACAACAAAATAAGAACAATTAAATCAATTGCAAGCTCATTATTTCGAAGATCTGGATGTAATGATTCACAAAATCTAAATAATAATTATATTCATTAAATTTTTAACAATTTCAATATTTTATTAATAATTACTAACTTTTTTTTTTTTTTCACTATCATATAACTAAGTTATATATTGTAAGTTAACATTAGCAAATGATATACTTATTTCAATTGATAATTTAATAATTTAATAAATTTCAATTGATAATGCTAATTTAAAATAATTATTATACTTTAAAAATCCTTCTTTTTGTCGATCACGAAGTCCCTCTTTTAATTGATCAAACATTTCCAATGATATTTTACTATCATCCGAAACAACCGGTGTCCGCCAACATTTTCGATCCATATCAAAACGTGTCACACCACGCATCGTTAACATTTCAACCATTCCACCTAAAAATTAAATTAAATGAATAAGTTTTTAAAATTAAAAAAAAAATTAAATTTTTCAAATTAAATTAAATTAATTTAAAATTTTAGGATGACAACATTTCAACCATTCCACCTAAAGATTACATTAAATGAATAAGTTAAATTTAATGAATAAGTTTTTAAAATTAAAAAAAAATTAAATTTTTCAAATTAAATTAAATTGATTTAAAATTTTAGGATGACAACATTTCAACCATTCCACCTAAAAATTACATTAAATGAATAAGTTAAATTTGATGAAGAAGTTTTTAAAATTAAATTTTTAATATTAAAAAAAAATTAAATTTTTCAAATTAAATTAAATTAATTTAAAATTTTAGGATGACAATGAGTTGCCATTCTTTTATTATATACTATTATTGTAAATTTGATATTACAAGAAAAATTGCTAAATTTTACCATTCTATTAAAGCATGTAAATGAAAAGAAAAGTATATAAGCTTCTGATAAGGCTTGATTTATATCAAATTTTATTATCATTTCTTATCAGTATATCATTTTCTTTGGAAAGGAAAATAGAACAGTAAAAAGTTTTAATGAAATCTTTTTTTTTTTTTTTTTTTTTTTTTTGTTATCAAATCTATAATTATAATAAGAAATTAGGTATTATCAGTAAGATTATAATTAAATCTATATAATCGATAAGTATTATCACTTTATTATCATCCCATCTATCTAATTTTTTTTTTTTTTTGTTATCAAATCTATAATTATAATAAGAAATTAGGTATTATCAGTAAGATTATAATTAAATCTATATAATCGATAAGTATTATCACTTTATTATCATCCCATTCATCTAATTTTTTTTTTTTTTTTAAAGATGGTTTTTTGTATGAAATTAACTTTACTATAATTAAATTTTATTTTATATAAAATACAATAATAAAATAAATACCTTTTAATAAAGCAAATTTTCCATCTTGTGATAAATCATTAAATGCTGGTAATTTTTTTGCCATTTTAACCAATCGTCGCATTGTAATATCAATAATATTAAGAATATCGGTTGGATCATGAGTAACTTTCTTTAGATATGCCGCTTTTCGAGAATCTTCAATTGGTTCATTCATACATGCAAATGCATCTCGAACCTATAATAAATAATTTTAGAACTTGAAATCCTTTAAAAAAAAAAATTCTAGTTCTAAATTGAAATTTTAAATTAAAAATTGGAATTGTCAAAAAATTTTTTTTAATATCATATCAATTATTAATAATATAACAAGATAGCATAGCATATCATATCATATCAAATTGTATTAGTTGAAAAAACATCATAAAAATAATTTTATAACTTGAAATCCTCAAAAAGAGAATTCTAATTCTAAATTAAAATTTTAAATTAAAAAATGGAACTCTCAAAAAAAATTTTTTTTAATATGATATAACTGTTAATGATACGACATGATGGCATATCATATCATATCAAATTGTATTAGCTGGAAAAACATCATGAAAATAATTTTATAACTTTAAATCCATAAAAAAATTCCAATTTTAAATTAAAAATTGGAATTCCCAAAAAAATTTTTTTAATATCATATCAATTATTAATGATATAACAAGATATCATATCATATCAATTAGCTGAAAATTGTATTAGTTGAAAAACCATCATAAAAATAATTTTAGAACTTGAAATCCTCAAAAAGAAAATTCTAATTCTAAATTAAAATTAAAAATTAGAATTCTCAAAAAAAATTTCTTTACTATCATATCAATTATTAATGATATAACATGATATCATATCATATCATATCATATCAAATTGTATTAGCTGAAAAAACATCATAAAAATAATTTTATAACTTAAATTCCTCAAAAAATTCCAATTTTAAGTTAAAAATTTGAATCATTAAAAATTTTTTAATATGATATCAATTATTAATGATATGACAAGATATCATATCATATCAAATTGTATTACTTGAAAAAGTATCAAATTTCACCAAGATAAAAAAAAAAAAAGGCAAACATTACTAACAATATCTAGTGCACGAAGTTCAGCTGAATTAAGTTGATAATTAAGTCGTGAGTCACCTTCATGATAAATTGCTTGCTGGAAAAAAAATTTTTTTAAATTTAAAAAAAAAAAGGAAGGAGAGAAACTATAAAAATTTAGCATAATAAAAGAAGAAATTAACATTTTTTTTTTTTAAATTTAATAAATTAATTAATTCATTTATTCAAAAATTAAATGAGAAATATACAATGTAAATTCTATGAAATATCCTAAAATTCATAATTAATAAATATTTTTTTAAAAAAAAACCTAAATTATCATTCTCTCTCTCTCCCTCTCTCTCTCTCTGATAATCACTAATATTGTAGACATATTTAAATAGATACATTGAATGTTATCAAAAAAAAAAATTTATTAATTATAAACAAAAAAATATATATATTTTATACTATCAAAATATTACACCACAAAATTTTTTTTTTTTTAGAGAAAAGAGAAATAAAAAAAATTTTTTGTTTGTTTGTTTGTTTTTTGTTTTTGTTTATTTGTTTGTTTATTTGTTTGTTTTTTTTTCAAAGAAGCATAAAAACGAGCTTTTAAAGTTTCACGTTCAGTGCATAATTTCGGTGAAATAGTATTCAGCTCATCGTGTATCGTATCGTGCATATATTTTACTTTTTTTTCCACGTCTGACGTTAATTTGAACGTTCCACGTGGTAAATTAGCTGCTGCAGCGCTTAATTCTGTATAATCGGTGATTGCTAAAAAAAGGAAAAAAAATTTTATAATTAATAAATTTTATAGTATAAAAAGAAAAATTAATTCAAATAATTGAAAAATTTTTTTTAGTGAATGAATGAATGAATGAATGAATGGATTATAATTTATTGAGATGAAAAAGAAAAAAAAATTATTATAACGTGAAATTATTTCATTAATTAATTTATTAAAATTATGCAAAATTATTTCATAACTAATTTATTAAAATTACATAATTACTTTTATTTTACTAAAATAAAATTATTCATTATTTTTTTTCTATACAAAATTCCAGTAAAATTTATGAAAAAAAATTGATATATATATGAAAATAATAATAATTAAAATACTAACGTAAAATTATTTCATGATTAATTAATTAAAATTATACTTACTTTTACTAAAATAAAATTAGTCATTATTTCTTTTTTTCTACACAAAATTCAATATAATTTGTGAAAAAAAATATATGAAAATAACAATAATAATAATAATTAAAATACTAACGTAAAATTATTTCATGATTAATTTATTAAGATTATATAATCACTTTTATTTTTCTAAAATCAAATTATTCATTACTTTTTTTTTCTACACAAAATTCAATATAATTTATGAAAAATTTATATATATATATGTATGAAAATAATAATAATTAAAATACTAACGTGAAATTATTTCATGATTAATTAATTAAAATTATATAATTACTTACTTTAACTAAAATAAAATTATTCTTTTCTACACAAAATTCAATATAATTTATGAAAAAAATATATATATGTATATATATATATGAAAACAATAATAATAATAATAATAATAATAATAATAATAGTAATAACAATAATAATTAAAATACTATCGTGAAATTATTTCTTGATTAATTAATTAAAATTATATAATTACTTACTTTTCCTAAAAATTATTCTTTTCTACACAAAATTCAATATAATTTATGAAAAATTTACATATATATGAAAATAATAATAATAATAATAATAATGATAATGATAATAATAATAATAATAATAATACTAACGTGTACATTGAATTAATGATGGTCGTATGATACCATGACTATTTCCAATATTCATTGCTGTTGTTGTTGTTGCTGTTGTTGTTTCATGATCAATTGGTGAATAAATATTTCGTTTAATATCATCCAATGTATTACAGATCGATTGTGATGAGCATGGATCAGAGCTAGAAGATGGTACCGCTGGTACCGGTGGTACCAAAGCACCACCTGCTTTAGCTGCTTTTACCAATGCTTGATATTCATCCATTGACATTGTTACATGTGGTTCTGGACCTAAACATTATACTGATAATGAAATAATTTAAAAAAAAAACTCATTATTATAATTTTAATGTTAGTAAAAAAAAAAAAATTTTTTTTTCTTATTTTTTATTTCTAATTTTTTTAATGAAATAATTTGCGTTATTTAATTCAATTAAAGCCTTTTTTTTCTCATCTATTTTTTTCTTTTTTTTAGAGAATATATGATGTTTATATTTGTTGAAATGATAAATAAAAAAATAACTATAATGTTTATATTTGTTAAAATGATAAATAAAAAAATAACTATGTATGTTTATATTTGTTGAAATGATAAATAAAAAAATAACTATAATGTTTATATTTGTTGAAATGATAATTAAAAAATAACTATGTATGTTTATATTTGTTGAAATGATAAATAAAAAAACAACTATGTATGTTTATATTTGTTGAAATGATAAATAAAAAAAAAATAACAATCTTTTGATAAACAAAAAAAAAAAGTATCACCTGTTCTAGCTAATGATGATAATGCTGAATTTGGTGGTAGCATTGCTGAACCACAACCATTTCGACGTAAATTTGCATAAGCTGCACTAGCAGCTACAGCTGCTTGTTGTCGTTGTAAACGCATCAAATTTGATTCGTACTAAAATTTTAATAAAATTTTACACCATAAAGCTAACCATGAAAGAATTACTTTAAAATGGGTTTTTTTGTTTTTAAATTTCATTTCAATTCCAATTATTAAAGTAGGAAAAAGATACAATTAAAGAGTACAATTTATAGATGAAAAAATTTGCTTAAATTATATTCAGAAAGTAATGTAAATTAAAATAAAAGATTTTAGAAAATTTGAAGGAATATTTGAGGAAAAAAAAAAAAAAAAAAAACAAAATATGAATTGAAAAAAAAAAGGTAGGAAATAAGCTGATCTATAAATATTATCGCTTCATTTTTTTTTTTTTTTCTTACTTGGTATCATAAGTTTTTCTTTTAAAATATTAAAAAATATTTTAACAGTTTCCTTTTTTTTTTGGAGGGGATTTTGGAGGAGGGGTAGGGGTAAGGTGGAGGAAGAGAAGAGGAGAAGAGAGGAGGGAGAGGGAGAAAGAGAGAAAATAAAAATTTAAACAAAATAGGCTTCTATGCTTATAAAATTTTATAGCATGAAATGAAGAGTAATAAAGGAATTTTATAATAGATAAATGCTGATATTGAAGGTAATAAATAATAATAGTAATAATAATAATAATAAATAATAATGATAATGATAATAATAAATGACAATGATAATAATAATAATAATAATAAGAAGAAGAAGAAGAGGAAGAAGAAATAATAAATAATAACAATAATAACAATGATAATAATAATAAATGATAATAAATAACAATGATAATAGTAAGAAATGATGATAAATAACAATGATAATACATAACAATAACAGTAATGATAATAATAATAATAATAAGAAGGAGAAATAATAGATAATAATCATAATAATAAATAATAACGATGATAATGAAAATAAATACTAATAAATAATAACAACGATAATGATAATAACAATAATAATAATAAAACATACGGCATCGCTGCTGGTATCGAGCTGAGGTAGACCGATTAGAGCACTATGTGTCGGGGAATCAGGTGATGAGGAAGATAGTACTGAGGGTGAAACAGTTGAATTAGTAGGACTTAGCATCTAAAATAAATTTATTATTAAATAAGCAAAAAAAAAAAAAAGATAAAATTTTTTAAAAATTATAAAAATTTTAATTCATATATAATATATAAGAATAAACTTTAGACACAATTAAATTTAAGCTCATTTCAACAATAGCTTCAATAATTATATCTAATTTTTTATATGAAATGATAACAATATTTCACTGATAATAATAATAATAATGATAATAATGATAATGATAATAATAATAATGATAATGATAATGATAATGTTAATAAGATGAAGAATGAATTATCAAACCGTATGAACAGCGGATGGACTAACAAGTGTCGCATCTGATTCCCTGCGATGAATCATTTGAGCTGCACTAAACATAGCTGCTGAAAATATATATTCCAGTAATTTTTTTTTTCTTTTAAATTATGTTTAAAATTAATTTAAAATATAATTTATAATTAATTTAAATTTAATTAATTTAAATATATATATATATATATAACATCCTCATTAAAGTGATTAATTGAAATATAATAATATATCAATGTTGAGAATAAAAAAAGAAAAAAAAACACATTACTTAAATTATTAATTTAAAAAAAAAAAATTATTGCTTATTTTATTTTTAATATATAATATAAAATTAATAGAAATATTTATGCTGGATATTTTATGTAATTCGAAGAAAAAAAAAGTTTTTCTTTAATAGAAAAATTTTTTTTCAACACTCTTATTAATTCATCAATAATAAATGAATATTTTTAAAATTTTTTAAATTAAACATTTTTATTGAAATGAATCGCATATGTAAGTATTAAATTAATACAAAATTAAAATTAATTTAAAAAATTTTTTAAAATTCAATATTTTTATTGGTAGAAGTATTAAATTACTACAAAATTAAAAGGTAAATAACTGGCGTACTCGATTATTTATTAATAACAAATGTATATTTTTTAAAATTTTAAAATTAAATATTTTTATTAAAATTAATCGTTTAAGTATTAAAATACTACAAAATTAAAAGGTAAATAACATACCTGGCGTACTCGATTATTTATTAATAATAAATGAATATTTTTTAAAATTTTAAAATTAAATATTTTTATTAAAACTAATCATAAAGTATTAAAGTATAAGTATTAAATTAAAAGTAATTAAAAGTAAATAACATGAATGATCTACTCATTCCATTATTAATCCATCAATAATAAATGAATATTTTTTAAAATTAAATATTTTTATTAAAATTAATCATATAAGTATTAAATTACTACAAAATTAAAAAGTAAACAACATACCTGGTGTACTCGATTATTTATTAATAATAAATGAATATTTTTTAAAATTAAATACTTTTATTAAAATGAATCATATAAGTATTAAATTACTACAAAATTAAAAAGTAAACAACATACGTGGTGTACTTGATGATGAAGTAGTATTGCATGGTTGATTCGAGGTAGTAATATTCATTGGTGTTGATAATTTTCTTGTTGTATTTGTATGAGCAGCTATTGTTACATGTGTTGTACCACTATTATTAACATTTGTATTACGATTTTGTTGTTGTTGTTGTTGTTGTTGTTGTTGCATATGATTTAAACGTGAATTTTTCCGCCTTCTTAATTGTTCCTCATTTAAAATCCATTCTTTTTTCATACCAACCTATAAAATTATCTATTATTAAACAAAATTAATTATTAAATCTTAAAAATTATTATTATTATTTTTTTCTTCATAAATTATTCAATAAAAAAAAAGAAATATATAATTTATTAGTATAAAATTTATTATATTTATTAATAAATAATTTAAATACTATTTGAATATCACTATTCATTAGAGAATTTTTATATTTAACAAATAAATAAAAATTACTATTATTATTTTTTTTTCATAAATTATTCAATGAAAAAATATATATATATAATTTATTAGTATAAAATTTATTATATTTATTAATAAATAATTTAAAAGAATTTTTATACTTAACAAATAAATAATTTTTTATATTTGTAGAATTTTATATTTAACAAATAATAAAAATAAAAAAAAATATATATATTCAAAACATTAGAAAAATTTACATTTATACAAATAAATATTTAAAAAAAAAAAAAAAAAAAAAACTTACAGAAAAACATTTTCGTAGCCGGCATTTCTGACAAAATCGACGGCTTACCGAATTAATATCACAGTCATCCGAATAAGGACATTTAAATTCCTGAAATAATTAATTGAATAATTAATTATTTCAAAACGTTTTAATAAGAATAATTTTTCATATCAAAAAAAAAAAAAAAATCAATTAAATAAAATTTATTATATTTCTATTAGTAGGAAAATAATAGATTAAATAATTAAATATAATAAAAATTTAAAATGTAACAATGCAAAAAAAAAAAAAAAAGGAAATAACAAAAACAAAGTGAATTAAAAAAAAAAATAAAACATGAGAAATAAAAAATTAAGAAAAAATAATAAAATGAATTAAATATGAGAAATAAAAAATTAAAAAAAATAAAAAAATAAAATGAGTTAAATATGAGAAATAAAAAATGAAAAAAAATGAATTAAATATGAAAAATAAAAAATAAAAAAAATAAATTAAATATAAGAAATAAAAAACAAAAAAATAAAATGAATTAAATATAAGAAATAAAAAATAGAATGAATTAAATATGAGAAATAAAAAATAAATAAAATGAATTAAATATGAGAAATAAAAAATAAAAAAAATAAATTAAATATCAGAAATAAAAAATAAAATGAATTAAATATGAGTAAATAAAAAATAAAAAATTAAATATACGAAATAAAAAATAAAAAAAAATAAATTAAATATAAGAAATAAAAAATAAAATTCAAACCTTAGGTCTTAGAGCATTTCTTCTGAAGAAAGCTTTACATGATTCGCATGTGATAACATTAAAATTATAACCCGTTGCATGATCACCACATACGCGACACGTTTTTTGACGACGTCGTGCTTCCTTAAAAAGTAAAAAAAAAATTTTTTTTTTTCAAAAATAAAATTTATTACAAAATATGTTTTTTGTTTTGTTTTTTAAATAAATAATCATTACTTTGGAATAAATTTTAAATAATTTTATAAATTTCATATTGTTATTGAAAAAATTATTTATTTTATTTTTATAACAATTTCACAAAAAATAAAATTTATTACAAAAAATATGCTTGTGTCTTCTTTTTTTTTAAATAATCATTGGTTTGGAATAAATTTCAAATAATTCATACAAAATATATTTATGTTTTTTTTTTTTTTTTAAAAAATGTTTGGAATAAATTTTAAATAATTTTATAAATTTCATATTGTTATTGAAAAAAATTATTTATTTTTAATCCTTATAATATTTCATATAAAAAACAAAAAAGACAATATTAAAATTTGTAAAAAATTCAATACAAAAAAAAAAAATCATTTAGTCGATAAAAAAAAAAGAGTAATTATCATCATATATAATAATTTCTCGAATTTTCAATTAAATTATAATCAATCTATCCGATTGTAAATGTTTCATATTATTTTTTTGAATTTCATAATTTTAAAATTTATAATAGAAATAAAATATTAACAATAAAATTATTAAAATATAATCAATCTAACCGATTGTAAATGTTTCATATTTTTTTTTTTGAATTCCATAATTTTAAAATTTATAATAGAAATAAAATATTAACAATAAAATTATTAAAATATAATCAATCTAACCGATTGTAAATGTTTTCATATTATTTAAATTTTATAATTTTAAAATTTATAATAGAAATAAAATGTTAATTAAATGCTTCAAACAAACATCAGTGCCAGTTTCTATATTTGGTGAACAACAACCACTGGATGACGGAGCATTTTGACGTACGCTACCGGTATTCATTGTTAATTCATCCATCATATTTAAACCTACACCGGATAAACCACCTGCAAATAAATTAGCATCATTCTACAATCATTTGACAAAAATTTCAATTCAATCAATGAAAAATAACATTTTATTTTAAATTTTTTTTTTTTTAAATTTTTAATAGATTTACTTTATAATAGATTTTAAAATTTATAATAGATTTAATTTACTTAAAAAAATTTATAATAGATTTACTTTACAATACATTTAATTTACTTTAAAAATTTATAATACATTTACTTTATAATAGATTTTAAAATTTATAATACATTTAATTTACTTTAAAAATTTATAATAGATTTACTTTATAATAGATTTTAAAGTTTACAATACATTTAATTTACTTTAAAAATTTATAATAAATTTACTTTATAATAGATTTTAAAATTTATTTACTTCAAAAAATTTATAATAGATTTACTTTATAATAGATTTTAAAAATTATAATACATTTACTTTACTTTAAAAATCTATAATACATTTACTTTATAACAGATTTCAAAATTTATTTACTTCAAAAAATTTATAATAGATTTACTTTATAATAGATTTTAAAATTTATAATACATTTAATTTACTTTAAAAAAATTATAATACATTTAATTTACTCCAAAAAATTTATAATACATTTACTTTATAATAGATTTTAAAATTTACAATACATTTAATTTACTTCAAAAAATTTTGTAATACAAAAAAATTTACTTTAAAATTTATAAAAAGTAAATTTCAAAAGAAAAAAAACAAACAAACAATATCTTTTCTATAAGCAATAATATTTACTAAATTAACTAGTTTATAGCTTTATATAAAACTAGAACGATAAGCTTAAATGCAATTTATTTATTAGCATTTATTTACCAAAAATATTTGGAAATTTTATATTATATTTATTTCAAATTTTTTTTTCTCTTTTTACTTTGTATTATTCTAATCGAAAATAATATTTAACGAACTATTTGTCACACTCATATTTATTCATTAAAATAATTTTAATTAATAATAATTATTAATTATTAGTTTTATAGTTTACCCTAAAATCACATTTTTTTTTTATCAGTGACAAATTTAAAAAAAAAAATAAAAATAAAAGTAAAAGGAAGGAAGGAATAATTATATGATAAGAAATAATTAAAGAAATATTTTATTGCTACAATATTAATTTGAATAAATTTAAAGGAATGAAAAAAAAAAAAGAAATTCATTAAAAGTGAAAAAATTAAGAATTAATTTAAAAAATGAAAAAATTTAAGAATTAAAGAATGAGATTAAAAAAATGAAAAAATTTAAAAATTAATCAAAAAAATGAAATTAAAAAATGTCAATAAGTACAGCAAGAAGGAAGGAACAATTATATGATGAGAAATAATTAATTCGAATTTTAAAAATTTAAAAGAATGAAAAAAAAAAAGAAATTAAGAATTAATTTAAAAAAATGAAAAAATTTAAGAATTAATTTTAAAAAAAATGAAAAAATTTAAGAATTAATTTAAAAAAAATGAAAAAAATTATTAATTAAAAAAATGAAAAAAATTAATAATTAATTAAAAAAATGAAAAAAATTAAGAATTAATTTAAAAAATATGAAAAAATTTAAGAATTAATTTGAAAAATATCAATAAGTACAAGAAGATATATTCTATCAAAAAAAAAAAAAAAAAAGAAAAACTGAAGTTTGGTAATTTAATATACCCTTCAATAATCGCAAAAGATTGCCTGCAGCAACTGCCGGCAATGAACCTGGTGCTACCGTTACCGTAATACCGGAACCACCACCACCACCGTTACATCGTATTGCTGCTGCTGCATTAGTTGATGTTACCATGGTTGCTGCTGTATTACCAACTAGTGTACCCGTATCTGTACCTGTTGTTATAATATTTTCACCCGATAAAATTTCTGCACCACTATTTGATATAATTGTTGATGCTGGTACCGGTGCCGCTACCGCTGGCATTTGCGTTGTTACTGACGGATCATTACGCATTGATCCAGGACTATGAATAACTGGATCATCTGGTGTACTCATTTGCTGCTGGAAAAATATTTTATTAAATTAAAAAAAAAAAAAGAAAAAAAAAATTATTGCAAAAATTTTTTCTTTCTCTCTCTCTCTCTCTTTTTGTCTCTTAATAAATTTATAAATTTATTCATTTCATTTGCTTCTTTCTTTTTTTTTTTTTTGATTATTTACAATTAATTAATTAACTATATCAAAAAAAAAAAAAATATTATATTTTATTAAATTAATCATTTTTATTAAAAAAAATTATAAAATTAAATAAATTATCTATGTAAAGGAAAAAATTTTGAATATTTGATGTAAAAAAAAAAAAAAAAAGAAAATTAATAAATTTATTTATTTATTATTTATTTAACTATCTTCCAAATGTTTTGAAAATATCAAAAATTTTTCATTTCCTATATATTATCTTATATATTTATATTTACATTATTTTATACTTTTTCAAAAGTAAAAAAAACTTTTTTTCAACAAATTGAAAATTTCCGAATTTTCTTTTCTTTTGTTCTAAAATTCAACTATACTTTTTAAAAAAAAACCATTGTACTTTTAAAATCTTTTAAATTTATTTTACTCCTGAAATAAAACTTTTGGATGTCAAATAATGTGGAAAAGGGGGGGAAGGGAGAGAGGGGAAGGGGTTTTCCATCCTTGGGATGTACTTTACTATACCCTTTTTTTACGAGAGTACAAGTCTGTAAAATAATAAAAATGAAGTACAACATAAGGACAGTTTTACGTTTTAAAAAAAAAAAAATTGAAATTGAAATTTTTTTTTTTTTTTCTACGTCAATTTTGATGTATTCAAGGATTCATAAATCTATGATGTACTTCTCATGAACTTTTCAAAAAAAAAAAAAATAAAAATAAAAAATTAATCATACATAACATTTGAAATGCATAAAAAGAAAGATGGAAAATTATTTGTGTGAATTTTGAAAGTTTATTAATTCTTAAAAAAAAAAAGGGAAAAAGTAAGTTAATTGATAATTAATTGATAAGATAATTTATTTTTAACTGTGAATTTTGAAAGTTTATTAATTCTTAAAAAAAAAAGAAAAAAGTAAGTTAATTGATAAGATAATTTATTTTTAACTGTGAATTTTGAAAGTTTATTAATTCTTAAAAAAAAAAGGAAAAAAGTAAGTTAATTGATAAAATAGTTTATTTTTAATCATGTAATGATAATAATAATAATTCATTTGAAGATAATTATAATAAATACTTTGAATATATCTTAATGTTAAGTATCAAAATAAAACTTTTATTTTAAAAAGAAAAAGTAAGTTAATTGATAATTAATTGATAAGATAATTTATTTTTAATCAAATAATGATAATAATTCATTTGAAGAAGGAAGATTTTTGATAATTATAATAAATACTTTGAATATATCTTAATGTTAAGTATCAAAATAAAACTTTTGTTTTTTTAAAAAAGAAAAAGTAAGTTAATTGATAATTAATTGATAAGATAATTTATTTTTAATCAAATAATGATAATAATTCATTTGAAGAAGGAGAATTTTTGATAATTATAATAAATACTTTGAATATATCTTAATGTTAAGTATCAAAATAAAACTTTTGCTTTTGTTTTTTTTTATAAAAGAAAAAGTAAGTTAATTGATAAAATAGTTTATTTTTAATCATGTAATGATAATAATAATAATTCATTTGAAGATAATTATAATAAATACTTTAAATATATCTTAATGTTAAGTATCAAAATAAAACTTTTATTTATTTTAAAAAGAAAAAGTAAGTTAATTGATAATTAATTGATAAAATAATTTATTTTTAATCATATAATGATAATAATTCATTTGAAGAAGAAAAATTTTTGATAATTATAATAAATACTTTGAATATACCTTAATGTTAAGTATCAAAATAAAACTTTTGTTTATTTTAAAAAGAAAAAGTAAGTTAATTGATAATTAATTGATAAGATCATTTATTTTTAATCAAATAATGATAATAATTCATCTGAAGAAGGAGAATTTTTGATAATTATAATAAATACTTTGAATATATCTTAATGTTAAGTATCAAAATAAAACTTTTGTTTTTTTTTTTCATTTACCATTGAAAGAGCAAAATAAAATTAGCTAATTAGAAATGCTTTTTTAAAGTTATACTTAAATTAAACTAAAAAAAGAAAATTGTTTTTTAATTTTTGTTATCATTTTTATCATTTTTTTTTTTTGTATTTGCTAAATTAAATATATATACTATTTTTTTTCATTTTTCTTATAAAAATTATTGCTTTTTTTAAAAAAATTCTCATCATCATAAGATTAGAAATTAAAAAAAAAAAAGAAAAAAGAATGAAAAAATTGAAAATTTGTTTGATGAAACAAATTTTTAACAAAAATAAAATTAAAAAAAATTTTTTTGTTTAAATTTTGATAAATTAGTTATGACACAGTCTTTCATATACAAATTCTTTACATTTAGATATTTTATTAAAAATTGAACTTTTTTTTATTTTTCATTTTCTTTTTCATTTACATCAAATGAAAAATTTATCATTGAATAATAATAATAATAATAATAATAATAATAATAATAATAATAATAATAATAATAATAATAATAATAATAGTAAATATAAGTGAATGAATTTTTTAATTTGATTGAAAAAAAAAATTTTTTTTAAAAAATAAAAAAAATTATAATTGCAATTTTGCAATTATAACTATTTGATTCATTTTTATTTCAATAAAATTCCATCTTTTTCTTTTTTTCTTTCTCCCTCTCTCTCTCTCTTTCTCTCTTTCTCTCTCTCTTTCTCCTTGTTTAAGTAAAAATTTAAATTTTTTTTTTTTTTTAATAAAAGCATATTGAGAAATAAGGAAGAATAGTTTTTTGTTATTTCCTGATAAAAAAACAAAAAAAAAAGAAAATATTTTTAGAAAAATTCATAATTGAAAAAAAAAAAATGTATGATGGAATGAGTCATAAAGTTGAATATGAATGAGTCATAAAATTGAATCAATTTTTTTTTTTTGAATGCATTAAATTTCTTGATTTAATCCTTTTATGAAAAAAAAGAAAATGATAATAGATAATGAAAAAAATAAAAAGCAAAAAATTCCATTTGATTAAATTTTATATTTTTCTTTTCTTTTTTCTGATTTAAAAAATAATTTTAGGAATAAATAAAAAAAAAAAAAAATTGAAATAATTTCAAATATTGCCACCAAGATAATAATAATAATAATAATAATAATAATAATAATAATAATAATAATAATAATAATAATAATAATAATAATAATAATAATAATAATAATAATAATAATAATAATAATAATAATAATAATAATAATAATAATAATAATAATAATAATAATAATAATAATAATAATAATAATAATAATAATAATAATAATAATAATAATAATAATAATAATAATAATAATAATAATAATAATAATAATAATAATAATAATAATAATAATAATAATAATAATAATAATAATAATAATAATAATAATAATAATAATAATAATAATAATAATAATAATAATAATAATAATAATAATAATAATAATAATAATAATAATAATAATAATAATAATAATAATAATAATAATAATAATAATAATAATAATAATAATAATAATAATAATAATAATAATAATAATAATAATAATAATAATAATAATAATAATAATAATAATAATAATAATAATAATAATAATAATAATAATAATAATAATAATAATAATAATAATAATAATAATAATAATAATAATAATAATAATAATAATAATAATAATAATAATAATAATAATAATAATAATAATAATAATAATAATAATAATAATAATAATAATAATAATAATAATAATAATAATAATAATAATAATAATAATAATAATAATAATAATAATAATAATAATAATAATAATAATAATAATAATAATAATAATAATAATAATAATAATAATAATAATAATAATAATAATAATAATAATAATAATAATAATAATAATAATAATAATAATAATAATAATAATAATAATAATAATAATAATAATAATAATAATATAATAATAATAATAATAATAATAATAATAATAATAATAATAATAATAATAATAATAATAATAATAATAATAATAATAATAATAATAATAATAATAATAATAATAATAATAATAATAATAATAATAATAATAATAATAATAATAATAATAATAATAATAATAATAATAATAATAATAATAATAATAATAATAATAATAATAATAATAATAATAATAATAATAATAATAATAATAATAATAATAATAATAATAATAATAATAATAATAATAATAATAATAATAATAATAATAATAATAATAATAATAATAATAATAATAATAATAATAATAATAATAATAATAATAATAATAATAATAATAATAATAATAATAATAATAATAATAATAATAATAATAATAATAATAATAATAATAATAATAATAATAATAATAATAATAATAATAATAATAATAATAATAATAATAATAATAATAATAATAATAATAATAATAATAATAATAATAATAATAATAATAATAATAATAATAATAATGATCATAATAATAATAATAAATAAATAAATAATATAATAATAGTACAGTAATACATTGATAAAAACAAACTGATAAAAAGTAATGATGATAATAATGATAAATACAGTGAAAAAAAAAAAAAAACATAAATATATTTTAAAAAAAGTAAAAAATAAAAAATATATATATATATAAAAAAGTAAAAAATATATTTAAAAAAAAAAAAAGAAAAATAATCAATTGGATTATTTGAAAAAAAAATATATATAAATTTCAAATTTCATGACATATACTACTACTATTACTACTACACAACGATTGTTTACATAACATACAATATATACATGCATACATACACTCACATACATACATACATACACTCACATACATACATACATACATACACTCACATACATACATACATACATACATACGTACGTACGTAAATATAAATTACATTTTCAGTGCTTCATTTGATTACTGTTAACATACAATATATACATACATACATACATACACTCACATACATACATACATACACTCACATACATACATACATACATACACTCACATACATACATACATACATACGTACGTAGGTACGTACGTAAATATAAATTACATTTTCAGTGCTTCATTTGATTACTGTTCAATGATCGTTTGTTGTATACTAAAGTATATTTTGATGTTTGACGTTTCATTTTAAGAAAAAAAAAAAAAAAAAAAAGAGAGAAAGAAAGCAAAAATGAAGGTTACAAATAGGCAAGTTATATTTTGAAACAGTCCCATTTATCATTTTCATTAAATATATTTCATTCTCTCTCTCTCCCTCTCTCTCTCTCTCTCTTTTCTCTTTCTATTTTTTTTCATTTCAAAATATATATATAAACTAATTAATTAATTAATTAATTAAAAATATATACTACCACTATTCATTTAAATATCTACATAAAAGTATACAAATAATAAAATGAAACTTTCAAATAATTGCAATACAATTATTAAATGTAAAAAAGGAAAAAGTAGTATTAATAAGAATTAAAAAATATTTTTTATAAAAAAAAAAACAAATTTGTTTGCTTATATATAATTCAATCAATAAAATTAATTCATTTAATAAATTCAAAATGATTAACAAACAATTAATAATAATAATAATATTGCATTGCTATATTAATGCCAATAAAAATAAACAAAATTTTACTACAACAATAAACAATAACCAATAACCAATAACAGTAACAATAAGAAAATGGAAGAGAAAAAAACTTATTCATTTAATAAATTCAAAACGATTAACAAACAATTAATAATAATAATATTGCATTGCCATATTAATGCCAATAAAAATAAACAAAATTTTACTACAACAATAACCAATAACCAATAACAGTAACAATAAGAAAATGGAAGAGAAAAAGGAAGCAATGAAAAAAAGTAAAAAAAAATATGAGAGAAATAAATGAAAGATAAAATATTATATATATATATACCTTAGCATAAAGCTTGAAGATATTCCATTGCATATAATTGTCCTGTGCTGCTGCTGCAGCTGCAGCTGCAGCTGCAGTTACTGTTGTTGTTGCTGATGATGATGATGGTGATGATGATGATGATGATGATGACATCGATGACAATAAGCTATTCATATCAGCCATCCAAATTTAACAAAGATAGTTTTTAAAAAAAAACTATCTTTGTTGATATATATATATCAATTTGTTTGTTTGATTTATATATATATTTTGTATATGTTAATTAAATGAGTGATAACTTATCACTTATCAGACCCGTAAATATAATTTGTATGCATGCATACATATATATACATATACATATGTATATATTAAGGATGATAATTTTTGAATGATGATGATAGTGATGGTGATAATGATGATGATGATGATGATAGTGAATAATAATAGTAATAGTGATAATAATGATAATAATTGATAATTGTTCCAGTACCACTTTCTTCTTCACATATACATATGTATATATTAAGGATGATAATTTTTGAATGATGATGATAGTGATGGTGATAATGATGATGATGATGATGATAGTGAATAATAATAGTAATAGTGATAATAATGATAATAATTGATAATTCTTCCAGCACCACTTTCTTCTTCACATATACATATGTATATATTAAGGATGATAATTTTTGACTGATGATGATAGTGATGGTGATAATGATGATGATGATGATGATGATGTGAATAATAATAGTAATAGTGATAATAATGATAATAATAATTGATAATTGTTCCAGTACCACTTTCTTCTTCTTCTTCTTCTCTTATCGAATAGCAATTTTTTTGTTGCATAAAATTTAATTCATCCAGCAGTGAAATATATATATATTCCACAAAAAAATTGTTTACCTAATATAATAATCCCATTCAGCTAATTTTTTTTTTTTAGTAAATAATAGAAGGATAATAGCAATAGCAATAGCAAATGATAGTTAATCTGCTCGTCTTTTTATTTATTGTTTACTCTTTCTTTCTTTCCTTTTTTTTTTTCTCTTTCACCTTTTTGCAATAAATTTCTAAAAAAAAAAAAAAAAAGAAAAGAAAGAGCATTTGAAAATATATTTGAAATTAACAAACAATTTTATACAAATAAACAAAATAATAAAAAAAAACAAAAACAAATTATATGAAATTAAATATTCATATAAAAAAAATCAATTAAAAAATTTAAATATGAAATTTGAATACATACCAAATGAATGTAATTAAATATTCTAAAATTGACAAAATGGAAGAAAAGAAAAAAAAGATAAGCGAAGCAAACTTGTTAGAGAGTTTAGTATTTTTAATGATTTTAAAAAAAAAAAAAAAGTTAAAGAGCATTTTCATTTTACTTTTTTTCTTCTTCTTCTTCTCTCTCTCTCTCTCTCCTCTCTCTCTCTCTCTAAGTGATTAAACTAAAATAATATTTATTATTTTGCATATTTATCACATTATCAAAAATATAAATTAACCGATAGACATATGATATCTGATATCATTCTTATCATATGTTATCATATCATTATCATTTATAATATATAATTAATAATAATGTGATAAATAAGCAAAAAAAAAATGATCAAACCAGCGATATAAAATTGAAGTTTTTTTTTTTTAAATTTAAATTCATTTATCGAATTAATTCCACAGATTATATATATATATAAATTCATTTATTTGCATAAAGAATATAAATATAAAAGAAATAAAAACTTTTTTTAAAGAAAAAAAAAAGGAAAAAACATTTAGTATAACGATGGATTTAATATACAATAAGATTTAAATTTAAAATTTGATTTAAATTTTAAGAAAGAAAAAAACATTTAGTATAACGATGGATTTAATATACAATAAAATTTAAAATTAAAATTTAATTTAAATTTTAAATAGTATTTAAGTAAACAAATGGAAATATGTTTAAAATTGTAAATTAAAAGCAAATTTAATTTAATTTTTTCTTTTTTTTAAATTTTTGATGAATAATTATCTATCTTCACTAAAAATTTTAACCAATCATTACTGTCTCTTTCTTCCTCTTCTTCTTCTTTTTTTGGAACAGTATAAATTTGAGAAACGATGTTTGATCGTTATTACAAGAAAAGGAAGAGAAGAAGGTAAAAAGAGAGAGAGAGAGAGCGAGAGAAAGGGAAAGAGAAAAAGAGAGAGAGAAGAAATATGATAAAATGAATGAAAGACCTTGAAATAATAATAATAATAAAAAGAAGAGAGGAAGAAGAAGAAAATATATTGAAATATATGAGTTGAAAATTGTTTGTGACATTGGTGGGTGGGTGACAAAGCAAGGAGAGCATAAAATTGAGCAATGATGAATGAAATATGAGAGAGAGAGAGGGAGAGAGAGAGAGAGAGGAGAGGGAAATTTCACAAAGGGGAACGTCCAAAAAGCGCTCAGCGCATAGTTAAAGTGTCCTTTCGAAAAAAAAAAAAAAAGAAGAGAGGATGAAAACTGGTCTCTTACACTTCTTTCTTTTCAACTAAATATTATCAAAATTGTGTTGAACAAAGATGAGAGTATGAATAGCACAATATAGTGCTCATCTCTCTCTCTCTCTCCTTCCCTCTCTCCCTCTCTCTCTCTCTCTGTCTACATACATATGTGTGTGTGTATGTGTGTGTTATGTATGTGTGTATGTGTGTGTGTGTGTGTGTGTGTGTGTGTGTGTGTGTGTGTGTGTGTGTGTGTGTGTGTGTGTGTGTGTGTGTGTGTGTGTGTGTGTGTGTGTGTGTGTATCAGATAGTTTTAAAATGAACTAAAATGAAACGAAACATTGTTCGATTTACCAACTATTAGTAATAAAGAGAAGAGAGAGAGAGAGAGAGAAGGGAAGTAACAATATGATAATGGAAGAATTTGAATTGAACTGAAAATGATTTGAAATGAAATGACGAATTAAGAAGGGGAAAAAAAAAGGATTGAAACAATTTAGATACTTAATAAATTGAGATTAGATCGATAGATCGATAGATCGATAGATAGATAGATAGATAGATAGATAGATAGATAGATAGATAGATAGATAGATAGATAGATAGATAGATAGATAGATAGATAGATAGATAGATAGATAGATAGATAGATAGATAGATAGATAGATAGATAGATAGATAGATAGATAGATAGATAGATAGATAGATAGATAGATAGATAGATAGATAGATAGATAGATAGATAGATAGATAGATAGATAGATAGATAGATAGATAGATAGATAGATAGATAGATAGATAGATAGATAGATAGATAGATAGATAGATAGATAGATAGATAGATAGATAGATAGATAGATAGATAGATAGATAGATAGATAGATAGATAGATAGATAGATAGATAGATAGATAGATAGATAGATAGATAGATAGATAGATAGATAGATAGATAGATAGATAGATAGATAGATAGATAGATAGATAGATAGATAGATAGATAGATAGATAGATAGATAGATAGATAGATAGATAGATAGATAGATAGATAGATAGATAGATAGATAGATAGATAGATAGATAGATAGATAGATAGATAGATAGATAGATAGATAGATAGATAGATAGATAGATAGATAGATAGATAGATAGATAGATAGATAGATAGATAGATAGATAGATAGATAGATAGATAGATAGATAGATAGATAGATAGATAGATAGATAGATAGATAGATAGATAGATAGATAGATAGATAGATAGATAGATAGATAGATAGATAGATAGATAGATAGATAGATAGATAGATAGATAGATAGATAGATAGATAGATAGATAGATAGATAGATAGATAGATAGATAGATAGATAGATAGATAGACTGACCGATCGATTGATTGATTTGATCGATCGATTTGTCGATAAATATAGATTAATGATCATTTGGTCTCACAAACAATTACAAATAAATTGAAGCAAAATGAACGGACTCTAAACAAGTCAGAAATTAAATGAACACAAAAATGCAAGCGAAGAAGAAAAATTGTGCACGAAAAAGACAGATGAAGAATTATACAATTTATATGGGAAAATAAAAAGAAAGGGAATGAAAGAGAGAGAGAGAGAGAGAGAGAGAGAAAGAAAGAAGAAGAAATTTAAACAAAAAAAAAAATTTCTTTTTTTTTTAAAACATAATACGAAACAGGACTATATTTCTTGTCCTTCATTTTTCCACTCAAACATATATTAACATAAAGATGTGAAAAAGAAAAAAAAAAAGTAGAAGGAACAAAAAAAAAAAGTTTAAAAATTTGGTTTTTATAAAATATTTAACATTTTTTAAATTCAAATTTTAATTTAAATATTATATAAAATTAGTGCCAAAAAATTTTTTTTTTTGCATATATTTTCATTGTTTTTTTTTTTTTTTTCATTTAATTTCATAAATATTTTAATAATTAATAATTGATAACAAAATAATTCTTCTGTAAGCAAATAATTGCAAAATTTTAAAATTTATTAAATACAAATAATTAGAAAATTTTAAAATTTATTAAATATGTATTTTTTAAAGTGAAAAAAAAAAGAAAGGAATTAATATTAATTATATTAGATTAACATATTCATATATGTAAACAAATTTTTATATTAATTTTCGCTTTTTTGTTTTTTGTTTTTGTTTTTAATGAAATTTATTTAAGAATCAAAGAAATATGTTTAAAATATTTTATATATATGTATAAAAAAAACAATGGAAATGATAAAATTATTCGTTGATGATTAAAAAGAAAAAAATTTAAATATTATATTGAACGATTGATAGTTAATGGCTTAAATCTAAAAAATAGTTAAAACTATTTTTTAAATTTAAAAAAAATTTTTTATTTTATCAAATAAAAAAAATTTCTTTTTTACCTCTTAATAATTTAGTAAAATTTTTTGTGTATTTGAGATGAATAAATAATTAAATTAAATAAAATAATTATAAATTGTATTAAATAAACTTTTTTTTCCTTCTATACAAATAATAAGGAATGAAAAAAGGAGGAAAAAAAAATGAGAAAATAATTGAAATATTTTTTGATAAAAGAAATAAAATTATTCAAAATGATTAAAATTATGATTGATTAATTAATTATTAAAATTATGATTAATTAATTAAGCAAAATTAATTATTTTTATTTATTTGTTTTTTCCTTTTTTTTTACATTTTTTTTTCCTTTTGTTTATAATTAAAATAATCTAAAATTAGAAGGAATTTATTAAATGAAATTCTATTGAAAGTTACAAATGGAAAAAATTAAATTAAATTTGTTGTTATAATTATGAATAAAAGTTAATCAATTATGAATAAAATAATTTATAATCAAAAAGAAAAAATAAATTAAAAAAAAAATTTTTTTTTTAAAATAATTGAAATAATTGAAAAAATGTCAAAAATAAAACATAATGTTAATTCATTTTATTAAATTGCTCATATTTTAATTTTGAAATAAAAAAAAAAGTGAAATATTTTAATTACAAAAAAAAAAAAATGGAACAATTCAGAAAAGATTTTAAAATTTTATTTTTTCATTTTTTTTTTTTTTATATCATCGATTTTATTTATTGTAAAATAAAATTTACCTTAACCTTTTTTTTTTTTTTTTTTTTAATCAAAATTTACAAAACGAGTTGACATTTTCGCTTTTTTTTTCTTTCAAAAATATAAATCAAAAAAAAAAAGAAAGAACGAAAGAAAGCAAAATTTTAAAATGAATTAGAATTAAACTTACATTAATCAATGTTAATAATATTTTTAGTTTTTTTAAATATTTTTTTTTTTTTTTTTAAAAAAATAAATTTATAATATTCAAATGATAGTTAGATGTGTTCATGTTAGTTGCCTAATACATATGATAATTGAAATTTTAAGCTTAATTAGCATTAAATCTCGAAATAAATTGAAGTCAAAAGAATGAGAGAAAAAAAAAGTTATAAACAAAAAAAAAAAAAAGAAAGAAAGAAAATCTCAATGAATTTTAAATTAAATTTTATTAAATAGCTAGTAATTTTACTTATCTTTAAGTGAATTTTTTGCATCGATAAAAAATGAGAAAAAAAAAACGAAAAAGAAAAGATTAATTTCAATATCTTTTTTTTTTTTAATTTTGATTTCAAAAAATAAACAAAATAATGAATAAATTAAAAATTAAAAGTCAATTTAAATTAGACTAATTTTTAATGTGTTAATAAATTAATTGAAAAATGCGTAAATTATATAAAATGAAATGATCATTTATGTTTATTATAAATACGATATTGCAGATTTAGTAATGGAATTGAAATACTATTACAAAATTGTTTATGAATAAAATTATTATAATAATATTAGATATTAGAATGATTAAATTTTAATTATCATAATCATCGAGAAGAATAAATTTTCATTAAATTTATTGTCTTCTTCTTTATTCATGCATTAATTAATTAATTAATCAATTAATCCATTAATTAATTAATTAACTGAATGAATGAATTGATCAAATTGATAAACAATTTCTTATCAGTAATGTAAACAAATTGATCATTTTTAATTTTATTTCAAAACAACAGTACATTTCTTTTCAATTACAAAATACTATCCATAAATAATAACTATTTTTATAACATACAATCAAAAAAAAAAAAAAGTACAAAGATTATCGTTGATAACTTTTTTTTTTTATCATTTTTTTTATCATTTGCTAAAATGTACTTTTGTTTACTTATAACTGAGAATATATTTTTTTCAGAAAATGAAGCGTTTTATTTTCAGATATATTTTTTTTTTTTTCAAAAAATGCACACAAAATAAATAGATAAAGTATTTATGTTAGAAGAAAAGAAAGAGGAGAAGAAAAAAAAAAGAGTTAAAATAAATGTAAAATTGATGATAAAATAAGAAATAAATAAGTTAATTTCAGTTTTAATTTTAGTATTAGTTTTAATTTTAGTATTAGTTTTAATTTTAATTTTAGTTTTAATTAGTTAGTTGGATGGTTGTTAATTTTTAAGAGAAAAAAAAAAGAAGAAAAAAAAAAGAAGAAAACAAGAAATGTGTAGGATAAAATTATTTCGCTCCATTCGTTTTTTCTTTTTTTTTTGCTAATTAATTTCTTCATTTCTACAGTAGTCGCAAATTTTTTCATTTATTTATTTATTTATTTTTTTGTTTAATATTTTTTGATTATTTGATAGAAATGAGAAGGAAGGAAAAATAATTGGAAGGAAGGAAGGAAGGAAGGAATAAGTAAGGTTTTTTGAAATTTATCAAAATTAACATTTTTTGGTAAATAAGAGAAATTGAAAAATTAATGGAATGAATGAATGAATGAGCGAATGATCAAATGAATGGATGAATGAGCGAATGAATGAATGAATGGATGAATGAGCGAATGATCGAATGAATGGGTGAATGAGCGAATGAATGAATGAATGGATGAATGAGCGAATGAATGAATGAATGAATGAATGAATGAACGAATGGGCGAATGAATGAATGAATGAACGAATGGGCGAATGAATGAATGAATGAATGAATGAATGAACGAATGGGCGAATGAATGAATGAATGAATGAATGAACGAATGGGCGAATGAATGAATGAACGAATAGGCGAATGAATGAAAATGAACGAATGGGCGAATGAATGAATGAACGAATGAACGAATGGGCGAATGAATGAATGAATGAATGAACGAATGGGCGAATGAATGAAAATGAACGAATGGGCGAATGAATGAATGAACGAATGAACGAATGGGCGAATGAATGAATGAATGAATGAACGAATGGGCGAATGAATGAATGAATGAATGAATGAACGAATGGGCGAATGAATGAATGAATGAATGAATGAACGAATGGGCGAATGAATGAATGAATGAATGAATGAATGGGCGAATGGATGAATGAATGAATGAATGAATGGGCGAATGAATGAATGAATGAATGAATGAACGAATGGGCGAATGAATGAATGAATGAATGAATGAATGGGCGAATGGATGAATGAATGAATTGGTTGTCGCTAAGGAATAAAAAGAATTGTTAGAATCGATCAATGATTGTCGTCGCTAAGGAATGAAAAAAAAAAAAAAAAAAGTTGTTTTTTTATCAGAATGGAATGGTTGTTAAGGAATTGAAAGAATGAAATTCAAAAAATTTTTACTACTGATTAATTTGATTACTAAAAGAAAAAAGAGAAATTGAACAATTTATTCAATAATTATTTTATTTTTTTTTTTTATAATTTTAAATTAAAATATAAAATTTTATTTTTTTATAATTTCAAATTATTATAAAATATGTGAAAAAAAAAAGCAATGTGATAAATAAATAATTATTTGTTATTTTCAATTGATAAAATATTAGACATATAGTTAACATATAATAATAGTATATTTATAAATTTGTTTTTTCTTTTTTCAAATTGATAAATAATATTTTCGTTTTTTTTTTTCTATCCATAAAATCTTTCCTTTTTCTTAAAAAAAAAAAATAAAAATGTAAACAAATTTTTTGTAAGTAAATTATCATTTTAGCAAACTAAGCACAATTTTGATAATAAGTTTACTATTATTTATAAATGAATTTAAATTGAGAAATGAAAAATTTTTGTGAGATTTTTTTTGATAGAATAGAATGTAATGTAAATTTAAATTAATAAACAACGATAATTTGGTTGTCTTATTGAAGTTCAAAAAATAAATAAACAAACAAACAATGAAATGTTGCCAATTCTTGATAGAATAGAATGTAATGTAAATTTAAATTAATAAACAACGATAATTTGGTTGTCTTATTGAAGTTCAAAAAATAAATAAACAAACAAACAATGAAATGTTGCCAATTCTTGATAGAATAGAATGTAATGTAAATTTAAATTAATAAACAACGATAATTTGGTTGTATTATTAAAGTTGAAAATAAGTAAATAAATAAATAAACAAGTAAATAAACAATGAAATGTTGCCAAATTTTGATAGAATAGAATGTAATGTAAATTTAAACAAACAAACAATGAAATGTTGCCATTTTTTGATAGAATAGAATGTAATGTAAATTTAAATTAATAAACAACGATAATTTGGTTGTATTATTAAAGTTGAAAATAAGTAAATAAATAAATAAACAAGTAAATAAACAATGAAATGTTGCCAACTCTTGATAGAATAGAATGTAATGTAAATTTAAATTAATAAACAACAATAATTTGGTTGTCTTATTGAAGTTGAAAAATGAATAAATAAATAAATAAACAATTACATATTGCCATTTTTAAAAGTGAAATTATTATAATAATTTTTTTTTTAAATAACATTTTATCCTTTCCTTTTTTTTTTCTTCTTTTTTTTTCATATATTTTGTCAAAGAAAATGTAATAGAGCAATTAAAAAAGACTTTTTAAATTTAGAAAAAAAGAATTTTTTTTTTTCTAAATTTAAAAACCTGTTTAAATCAATAAAATAAAAGAGGGAGAGAGAGAGAGAGAGAGAGAGAAAGCAAGCCTTAATCATTGTGAAAAAGAAAAAAAAAACTAATCGAGGAAACTTATTGGAATTAAAATTTCAACATAAATTTTGCATAAAATGTTTATTTAAATTATATTTTTGGCTATTTTAAGTAGCACTCATTGAAATGAGTAAAAATATTTTAAAATGAAATGAAAATATAAACAAAAAGCATACATATGCATATATATAAATGTAAACATCTAAGTTTATTTTTATTTTTTATTTTTAATTTAAATTTATTTATTTCTTTTTTAAGTTTACAAATTTTAAATGACTCTTTTAATTGATTGCAAGAAAAGTAAAAAAGCAAAAAAACAAAAAACAAAAAACAAAAAAAATTTTTTTTTCTTTTTACTTTTAATTTTAAAAATTGAAATGTTTACACATTAAGAAGTGAAAAGAAAAAAAAAATTATTTTTTTGTTTTTAAATGAAATATTTACAAAATGAATAATAGTTGAAGAATAAAATTGCATCTAATAATCATATAGAATTGCAAAAAAAAGGAAATTTTGAAAGCAAAAAAATGCAAATAAAATAGTTTTTTTCTTTAACAAAAAAAAAAAAAAAAAGTTTTAAATAATTTTAAAATTCAATTATTGCTATAAAAAAAAAATTTAGTAATGAAAAATGAAAAATGAAATTAGTTGTTGCATTAGATGGAAAAGTTAAATATCGAATGAAATGAATTATCATAAAATTTAATTTAAATATAAATTTTTTTTTTTTTGAATGTACAATTAAAAAAAAAAGAACATAATTGTATTATTGAATATAAAAAATAGAAATTATTTGAAAAAAGTTTTTTTTTTTTTTTTCGATTAAATTGTATAAATAATATTATATGCATAAAATATTTTTAATTTTGAAATTTATTGAAAAATCAAATATTTAGCAAAATGTAGGAGCAAAAATTATCCAAATTTATGTATGATTTTGTTTGAATTATTACTAAATTTATCCATGAAAGTAATCAAAAAATGATTTTTAAATTAAATTTTTTTTTTTAATTTAGCAACTTTTTTTTGAAATTATTTAAATTTTAAATTTATTCAAGAAAAAACACACACACACATTTATACATTTATATTTATGTAAATATAAATATATTATAAACATTGAGTAAAAAATTTTATTCTTTACATTCTATATTTAATTTTTACAATAAAAAATTTTGTGATTTTATTTATTTATTAATTTAATTTAATTTTTTTTTAATTAAACAAAAGGCTTAAATTATTAAATTGAAATTATTCAAAATTTAAATGTATATAACAATAGGCTTAAATTATTAAATTGAAATTATTCAAAATTTAAATATATATAATAAAAGGCTTAAACCATTAAATTGAAATTATTCAAAATTAAAATATATATAATAAAAGGCTTAAACCATTAAATTGAAATTATTCAAAATTTAAATATAACAGTGATAAAATTTGATTTAAATTTTTTTTAAATTAAATCAATTGTTACTAATATTATTACTAAATATGATGATGAATTGTTGAGATAGTTTTGAGTGGAATTATTGCTTTGCCTATCGATAATAAAATGACCTTGATAAAATTAAATTTTAATTGCAGATTAGAGGTAGGTAGTAAAAGTATCAGTGTTAAATGATGGAAATTGAAAATTGTTTAGTTTATTATCGAACTGATACTTTTTCTTTTTACTGATAATTATTTGAAAAAGGAACAAATGTATGTGTGGTTGTTGATAAGAATGATAAGGGAGAGGAGAGAAGGAAAGAGTGATAAAGGAGAGGAGAAAAGATAAGAGTGATAAGGGAGAGGAGAAAAGGAAAGAGTGATAAGGGAGAGGAGAGAAGGAAAGAGTGATAAGGGAGAGGAGAAAAGATAAGAGTGATAAGGGAGAGGAGAGAAGGAAAGAGTGATAAGGGAGGGGAGAAAAGATGATAGTGATAAAGGAGAGGAGAGAAGGAAAGAGAGAGAAAAAGAGGAATTGAAATTTAATCAAATTTAGAAAGAAGGGAAACGTTCCAGTAATATTATTTTTTTTTTTTGCTAATTAAAATGATTGATGGTAGAGGTGACCTTTACTTCTTCAATCGTCCATCAAACACACACACACACACACACACACACACACACATACACACATACACATACACATATGTACACATACACACATACACATACACGTATATACACATACATACATAATACACATATACACATACACACATACATAATACTCATAGACACAGACACATACTTACATAATACACACACTCACATACACCACATACATATACATAAATAGATGTACATACACATACACAAATACATATACACGCACACACACATACACATATGCACATACATGTACACGCATACACACATACACATACATATATATACATACATATATATACATACATATATACACATACACATACACACATAATACATACATATATATACATACACACATACATATATACACATACACACATACATATATACACATACACACATACATAATACATATATACACATACACACATACATATATACACATACACGTATATACACATACATACATACATATATACACATACACACATACATACATACATATATACACACACACACATACATATATACACATACACGTATATACACATACATACATACATATATACACATACACACATACATATATACACATACATACACATACATATATATATCAGAAAGTTTCATATTACACACACAATGAAATTATCTCTAAAGAAAAATTTTGAAGTAAAATAAAAAAAAAAAAGGAAAAAGAAAAGAGAAAAGAAAGATTCTTCATTTATCTAATCAAATTACTCTATTTTAAATTGATTATAATCAAATGAATTGCTATAAATGATAGACAAAGAGAGAGAGAGAGAGAGAGAGAAAAAAGTAATAAAAAATGCAAAATAAAAAGAAAAAAAAAGGTAAATTAACTTTTTTTTTAACTTTAAAAAAAAGAAAAATATTTCATAAATGACAGTAACAATAACAAACAAAAACATTTTTATAAATTATTTTAAAAAAAAAAATAATTTATTATATAAAAAAAAAATTGTACCAAAAAAAAATGAATTTAAACACTCACATTTATAATATATATTAAAAAAAAAAAGGAAAAAGGAAAAAGTTGAAAAATAAAAAAAAAAAAATGGCATATAAACAACAAGTTCTTGATCAGGTGTGTATTATTATAAATGTTAAAGTACATACTTATGTCGACAGACAGATATTACATACACATACACATACACATACACATACATATACATACATACACATACACATACATACACATACACATATATATACATACACATACACATACATACACATACATATACATACATATGGAACATGATTGTGGATTGATGATGAATGGCGGAAAAGCGCAAAAAGAAAAGAGGCGGTGGCGGTAAGAGAAAGAGGAAAGGAAAGGAAAAAAAAATTGAAACAGGACAAAATAGCTTGAAAATATTGGAAGGATTGTAATGGTTGTTTTCAATTTTAAAAAAAAAAAAAAAAAAAAAAGAAAAAAAAAAAAGGGAAAAAATGATTTCATAGGAAATAAGAATGAAAAAAGAAGTAGATATGATTAAAAAAAAAAGAGAGGAAAATCCATATATTGATTATAGTTATGCTATGTGTGAGAGAGCTAAATAATTGGCCAAGTCCTATGAGATGGATTAAAGAATTAGCCAAGCTTTTCTCTCTCTCTCTCCCTCTCTCTCTCTCTCCCTCTTATACTACATTCCCTTTTTGATCAGTTATTTAAAGAAAAAAAAAAAAAAGGTATAAACTGAGACAAAAGTTTAGTCTGTTTTAATTAATTAAAAAAAAATTTTTAAATTTTAAATAATTAATTAATCAACTACGACAATCATTTTTTTTTTTACTATTTTTGTATTAAAAGAAAAAAATAATAATAATAATAATGAGAAAGAGAAAGTTTGCTTTATGAAAAAAAAAAGGAAAAAATTCATAAATAAAAAATTTTTAAATTTTAAATAATTATTTTCTAATTAATCAACTGCAACAATTTTTTTTTTTACTATTTTTATATTTAAAAAAAAAGAAAAAATAATGAGTATATAATAATAATTATTTATTTATTCATACATTATAACATATATATAATAATATACAATCTAATTTTAATTTTATGATAAATATTGAAAAAGAAAAAAAAAACGAATAAAATGACAATTTTATTGATTCATTTTATAATCGAAATCATTTTTAGTTCCCTTTTTTAAAATTGCAAAAAAAAAAAAAATGAATGTATTCAAATTAAAATTGAACAAAAAACAAAAAAAAAAAAGAAATTATTGAAGTTAATATTGTAATAATTTATAATATATGTTTGTTTAATTATAAAATTATTTCAATTATTTTATAAAATCATTTCAATTATTTCAATTATTTTACAAAATCATTTCAATTATTTGTTTAATTATAAAATCATTTCAATTATTTCAATTATTTTACAAAATCATTTCAATTATTTCAATTATTTGTTTAATTATAAAATCATTTCAATTATTTCAATTATTTTACAAAATCATTTCAATTATTTTCAATTATTTGTTTAATTATAAAATCATTTCAATTATTTCAATTATTCAAATAATGGCAAATATTTGTACAGTTGTGTTTCGAGAGGTAGAGGGGAGGAAAAAAAAACAGCCACGTTCAGGAAGATTCTGGATCCGGAAAAAGAATAAAAACAAAAAAAACAGCTCAGCAATACTTTTTGGAAGAGATAGCTTGCATGTGTGTGTGTGTATGTATGTGTGTGTGTGTATGTATGCGTATATGTATGTGTATATGTATGTGTGTGTATGTATGTGTGTGTATGTGTGTGTATGTGTGTATGTGATATATTTAAGTACAAAAATTTGCTTAGCAAATAAATATAATTTAATGATGTCATTTCTAATTTTATTACATATAACATTCAAATGTTCCATGGTGATAAATAATCACAATAACTTGGTAAAATTAACTAGCAGCAATAATAATAATAATAATAATAATAAATAATAATAATAATAATAATAATAATAATAATAAATAATAGTAATAATGATAATAAATAATATTAATAATAATAACAATAAATAAAAGCACTAATAATGATAAATAATAGTAATAATAACAACAATAAATAGTAACAATAATAATAATAAGTAGTAACAATAATAATGTTGATAATAAATAATAGTAATAATAATAATAAATAATATTAATAAATTTTAATAATAATAAATAATAGTGATAAATAATAAATAGCAATAACGATAATAATAAATAATAGTAATAATAATAATAAATAACAATAATAATAAATAGTAATAATAATAATAATAATGTTGATAATAAATAATAGTGATAATAATAATAGTGATAATAATAAATAGTAATAACGATAATAATAAATAACAGTAATAATAATAATAATAATAATAATAATAATAATAATAATAATAATAATAATAAATTGATGAAATAATAACAGATGAATAACTATTGCATTGTTTCTGTATTAAATATATTTCAATGATTCCAAAAAAAAAAAAAAAAAAAAAAAAAAAATTTCAAAAAAATTTTAATCAGTAAACAAACATAAAGTAAAAAAAAAAAAAAAACAATAACAAACTTTTTTCTTCTTTCTATTTTTACTTTTCATTTTTTTAAAAAAAAAAAAAAACGTATTCTTTTCGTTTTTGTTTACTTCACCTTCATCATCATCCTTTATTATTATTAACAAATACTTAAAAATGTAGTGCTTACAAAAAAAAATTAGAAAAAAAAATATCTAAGTAATATTTTTAAAATTTTTTCATTAACACTTGAAAAGAAAAAAAAAGGAAATTGTAATTTAATTTTAATTTAGAACTTAAATAATCGATTTAAGAGTTTAAATATTCTATGATAATTTCAATAATAATAATAATAATAATAATAATTTTTTTTTTTTGAAATAAACTGGAAATGAACGATATTATGGGGGAATAATGCAGAGAGAGAAAGAGAGGGACAGACAGGGAGAAAGAGGGACAGACAGGGAGAGAGAGAGGGAAAGAGAGGGACAGACAGGGAGAGAGAGAGAGGGAGAGATTGTTGGAGATAAATGGATGTAAAAATAATACTTGATGATGATGATGAAAAATGAAATATAATTTGAACAGCTGCCAGTTGCATAAGAATGGAAAAGTGTGGAGAAAGAGAGGAGTGATGATGGAAGATGAGGAGAGGAAAAGAAGGAAAGGGAGGAATATGAAGAGGAGAGAGAGAAGAGGATTGGTGGTAATATTTCTGGAAGAGAAACTAACTGGCATTAAGCTTAGCTAATTGCTCGTGGTGGGAGCCATTTGATTTTTGGTAAATGGAAAAATGAATGAATGATCGAATGAATGGGTGAATGAGCGAATGATTGAATGAATGAGCGAATGATCGAATGAATGGATGAATGAGCGAATGATCGAATGAATGGATGAATGAGCGAATGATCGAATGAATGGATGAATGAGCGAATGATCGAATGAATGGATGAATGAGCGAATGATCGAATGAATGGATGAATGAGCGAATGATCGAATGAATGGATGAATGAGCGAATGATCGAATGAATGGATGAATGAGCGAATGATCGAATGAATGGATGAATGAGCGAATGATCGAATGAATGGATGAATGAGCGAATGATCGAATGAATGGATGAATGAGCGAATGATCGAATGAATGGATGAATGAGCGAATGATCGAATGAATGGATGAATGAGCGAATGATCGAATGAATGGATGAATGAGCGAATGATCGAATGAATGAGTGAATGAATGAATGAATGAATGAATGGGCGAATGAATGAATGAATGAATGAATGGGCGAATGAATGAATGAATGATCGAATGATCGAATGAATGAGTGAATGAATGAATGAATGAATGAATGAATGAATGGGCGAATGAATGAATGAATGATCGAATGAATGAATGAACGAATGGGCGAATGAACGAATGATCGAATGAATGAATGAATGAATGAATTAAAAATGAAAAATGAATTTAAGAAATTTCCTTCCTTAGATGGATTAAAAAATATTGCAATGATTATAATAAAATTAAATATTTGATAACTCTTTTATTAAATTTCTCATTTCTCTCTTTTAACACTTTCTAATGAAATCATTTTTTCACTTTCATTTTATCTTTTAATTTATCATTTTTATAACTTAAAATCAAAAAAATTTTGCACAAATAATTTTGTATATAAATGAAAATTATAAAATTTAATAATTTAATTAAAACAAATTGAATGTATAAACTTTGTAAAATAAGCTAAATCATATAAATTTATCATTAGTTTAGCTTCATTTTTTTTTCTAATAATAAAAATAAAATATCTTAAAAAAAAAAAAAAAAAAAAAAAACTTAAAAAAGAACTTAAAAAATATTTCTGATCAATTAACCATTATTAGTAATTGTAATTGCCAAAAACAATTAAATTTTTAGCTTGTTCAAATTAAAATTTATTAATTCAATTAACAAAAATTTAGAAATCAATGTGATATAGGTATAAATTTGTAAATTAAAAATAAAATATGAATGATAAAAAAAAAAAAAACAAATAATACAATAAATAATTAAGCAAAATCATTTAAATATTTATAACTTAAAATTAAAAAAAAATTTTGCACAAATAATTTTGTATATAAATGAAAATTATACAATTTAATAATTTAATTAAAAAATTATAAAAAGGTGGAAAAGGAAAAAAAAAATTGCTAAAAGCTAAATGACATTTGATAGAATAATTCTCAATTTGCAAACATTTCAAAATTATAAATTAATATTTGTCTATTTGTGTATGTATGTATGTGTGTATGTATGTGTATGTGTGTATGTGTATGTGTCTGTGTGTATGTGTATGTGTCTGTGTGTATGTGTATGTGTCTGTGTGTATGTGTATGTGTATGTACTTTGATATTATTTAATTTTTAAAGTATTTGAAGTAAACAAAAAGTACATTGCTCTTATCACGTTGACAATATCTTCTATTTCAAATAACAATTATCAGTTGCAGAGGTAATTGTAGAGTGTATTGTTATTGATATAGTATTTTAATAGCTCTAACAATAACAATAAGCTTTATGTTTAGCAAACATTAATATTTTCCAATTATAATGTATTCAATTACATTTTTAACTTTGATTTCTTTTTTTTTTTTACAATTTTTCTAGATATTTATTAAATTTTTATTATACAAATAAAGAAAAATGAATTATATATTATCATATATTCTCTCTCTCTCTCTCTCTCTCTCTCTCTCTCTTGCTTATTCTCTCTCTATCATATAATAAATTCCAGTTTATATTATTCATTTAAAAAAACAAAGAAAGAGAGAGAGAGGGAGAGGGAGAGGCAGAGAAGAAAAGAAAAGAGAATGTTTTCTGATGAAAAATTAGAAAATTCTTTCTTTAGACAAATTTATAAAATTTAGCAATTTTTAATTATTAAACATTTGGATTATTAGCTGAATATGAATATGAATGCATTCGCAAAATGATTAGACGGAAAATATTTTTTTTTCTTCTTTCTCAAATTCCGGAAATATTTGAAGATTTACAAATCAGGCAAATATATAAACAGGAAATAGGAAACGATATGCAGTAAATTTTGAAATGTTTGAATAAAATTTGCAACAACAGAAACTTTCCTTTTTCGGTTATATGTAGATGACTATAATAAATTCCAGCAATAATAATTTTAGCAGTGCATTAAAAACTTTTTTACATTCCGGATGTCAAATTTTTCCATTCCGGTACGATAATATTTCAGTTATGTATAGACGATTATAATAAATTTCATTAATGTCCCAGTAATAATAATAATAATAATAATAATAATAATAATAATAATAATAATAATAATAATAATAATAATAATAATAATAATAATAATAATAATAATAATAATAATAATAATAATAATAATAATTTTAGCAGTGAATTAAAAACTTCTTACATTCCGGATGTTAAATTTTTCATTCCGGTATGATAATATATCATAATGATAACAATAATGATAATGATAACAATAATAATAATAACATTAATAATAATAATAATTTTAGCAGTGAATTAAAAACTTTCTTACATTCCGGATGTTAAATTTTTCCATTCCGGTATGATAATAATATCAATTATCAGTTAAACGACTATAAAAAATTTCATTAATGTTCCAGTAATAATAAATAATAATAATTTTAGCAGTGAATTAAAAACTTCTTACATTCCGGTTGCTAAATTTTTTTCCATTTCGGTATGATAATAGATTTCAGTTAATTGTTATTGCATCGAAAATCACTAATGAATCAAAAATTAGAGTATGAAAGAAAAAATTAAAATGAAATTGAAGAAAACCGGAAAATAATAAAAAAAAAAAAAAAAAAAAGGAGAGAAATAGAAAGAGAAAAAAGAAAACAAACATAATAATTGAAGATGAAAGTGTTTTTCATTCATTTTTTTTTTTAAAGTATTTATAAAATTTTTTAGAGTATTTAACAAACTTTTTCACAAAAAATACTTTTCTCTTTTATTAAGTGGTAATTTTCAACAAATAAAAAATAAATAAATAAAAAATTATTTGAAAAACAAAAAAAAAAAAAACGATTTCATTTTTCAAAAATATGAAATTTCAAAAAAAAAAAAAAAAATTAAATTTTATTATAACAATTTGCATGTTAAAATGAGAATGCAAATTTGCTTAGTAATTTATTTACTCAAAAAAAAAAATAGCTAATTGCTAATATTTTCATTTCAATCTTTTTTTTTTTTAAATTTTTTTTTAAAATGGAAAAGATAATGAAGAGAAGAGAGGGTAAGAGAAAAAGAATGGATAATTTAAAAAAAAAAATAAAAAATTGTTGAAAGAAAATAATTTATTAAATAAAAAAGTGAAAAAGATTATTTGATAAACAATTATTTCGATTTTTTACTTTTTTTTTTTAACTTTTTCGAAAAATAATAAAATGGTGTAAACTAATTATTAGTAAATTTAATGATTAAAAAAAAGAAAGAAAAAATGTCATCATTAAATGTTTAGGAAAATTAATAAAACATTTACTTTAAAAATAATAAAACATTTGCTTTACAAATAATAAAACATTTACTCCACAAATAATAAAACATTTACTTTGCAAATAATAAAAACTAATTATTAGTAAATTTAATGATAAAAAAAAAGGAAGAGAAAATGTCATCATTAAATGTTTAGGAAAATTAATAAAACATTTACTTTACAAATAATAAAACATTTACTCTATAAATAATAAAAACTAATTATTAGTAAATTTAATGATAAAAAAAAAAGAAAGAAAAAATGTCATCATTAAATGTTTAGGAAAATTAATAAAACATTTACTTTAAAAATAATAAAACATTTGCTTTACAAATAATAAAACATTTACTTTGCAAATAATAAAACATTTACTTTGCAAATAATAAAAACTAATTATTAGTAAATTTAATGATAAAAAAAAAGAAAGAAAAAATGTCATCATTAAATGTTTAGGAAAATTAATAAAACATTTACTTTGCAAATAATAAAAACATTTACTTTACAAATAATAAAAAACATTTACTTTGCAAATAAAAAAACATTTACTTTACAAATAATAATATATTACTTTTATAAATAATATATTTTATTTTTATAAAAATTACTTTTACAAATAATAGTAATAATATATTTTACTTTTTTTTTATAAAAATTACTTTTACAAATAATAAAATCTATTATTAACTATTAAAATAAACAAAACAATTATTTTCTTTATTTATTTAATTAAAATTGTTTACCAAATTATCTTCTGAGAGAAAGAGGTGAGAAAAAAAAGGAAGAACAGAGGAAGAAGAAAGGTAATAGTTAAAATAAGGACGAAGGAGGGACGGAGAGAGAGAGAGAGGGAAAGGGGGGGGAAAAAAGTACTGAAATTAGGACAAATGGTTAACAATAATAGTACGTTTGAATTGTACTGCGGAACTACTACGACTATAAAAATATTTTAAAATTTTGTAGAAAAAGCGTTTTTTTTTTTTTCCTTTTGAAAGATCAAATAGATAAATAAAAATGGAACAGTGGAAGGGTATGGCAAAATTTTTGAAATAATTTTTGACCTATTTTACTGTGAAATTAGTTAGAAGTGAAATGTTGAAAATGTATGTTTTACTTAATGTTTTTTTTTTTTTTTTGATATATTTATGGCTCTTATTAAATTAGTAATATTTATTATAATAATTAATAATTGATGATAATAATAATAATAATAATAATAATAATAATAATAATAATAATAATAATAATAATGAATAATTAATAATAATAATAATAGTTAATAATTAATAGTGGTAATAATAATAAACAAATAATAACAATTAATAAATAATAAAGAAATAAATGAATGAACAAATGGAGGACATATTATAATAATTAATAAATAATGATAGTAATAGTAATAATAAATAATAAATAATAATAATTAATGATAGTAATAATAAATAATAATGCTATAAATAATAATTAATGATAGTAATTTTATCATAATCACTATTTGTTATAATAATAATAATAATAATAATAATAATAATAATAATAATAATAGATAATAAATAATAACAATAATAATAATTAATGATAGTAATAATAAATAATCAATAATAATAAATAATAATTTAATAGTGATAAACAAATAAACGAATAACGAATATATTAAAATAATTAATAGTTAATGATAGTATTAATAATAGTAATAATAAATAATTAATAATAACAAATAATAATTAATAATGATAAATAAATAAACAAACAACAAAAAAAAATAGTAATAACAGCGATAATAATAATAATAATAATAGTGATAACAAATAGTGATTATAATAAAAAAGAAAATAAAAACATTAAAAGATTTTTTCAATGAGAATAATTAATGAAAGCATATCATCCATTCATTAATATTATAGCATATATTCATTAAAATTTCATCCAATAATAAATCAAAAAAAAAAAAAAAAATCATTAAGAAGGAAGAGAAAAAGTAAGAGAGAGGGAAAGTAAAAAAAAAGACAAAATAAATTAAATAAACAAAATAATTAACTTAAAATTGTTATTCAAAAAAAAAGGGAGAATGATTGATAAAAATCATTAAAATTAAATATATATATATGAAAGAAGAGAGAGAGAGAAATTAATTTAAATTAAATTAATATAATAATCAATAATAATTGACTGATCTATCTAGAAAGGATATATACATATATATAAAGTTATTCTATTAATTCATTTCCTAACTTTTGTTAAATTGTTAAAATTAAATATATATATGAAAGAAAGAGAGAGGAATTAATTTAAATTAAATTAATATAATAATCAATAATAATTGATTGATTGATCTATCTAGAAAGGATATATACATATATATAAAGTTATTCTATTAATTCATTTCCTAACTTTTGTTAAATTGTTAAAATTAAATATATATATGAAAGAAAGAGAGAGAGAGAGAGAGAGGAATTAATTTAAATTAAATTAATATAATAATCAATAATAATTGATTGATCTATCTAGAAAGGATATATACATATATATAAAGTTATTCTATTAATTCATTTCCTAGCTTTAGTTAAATTGTTAAAATTAAATATATATATGAAAGAAGAGAGAGAGAGAGAGAGGAATTAATTTAAATTAAATTAATATAATAATCAATGGAAGGATATATATATATATATATATATATTAAAAAAGTAAAGCAATAAAATTATTATCAATAATTAAAATAAGCACATGAAATGATATGCTGTAACCATGGTAACAACTTAAAATAGTTTATTATATAATTATCGAACATTTTATTTTATTCCATTAATTCATTTCCTAACTTTCATTTCTTTTTCATTTTCACTTTTTCTTTTTCCAATCAATTTTTTATGTATTATTGAAATAATTGTTATCTATAGAATCAATCAATTAATTACTTAATCAATTAATTAATCAATCAATCAATCAATTGAAATATTTAACAGAAAAAAAAATAGGGAATTGATAATATTTTTAGCATTTTTAAAAATTTTTTAGATTTATTCTAGAAAAATTTTTTTCACATTTGATAATTTTAATTTTTTTTTTTTTTATCATTGCTAAATTATTTGGATAAAAATTTTTACTGATTGATAAAGATAAATGAAAAAGAACTGTGATTTAAACTGCAATAATATTGTTATCACTAAAACAGTTAAAAAAAGAAAAGATATTAAGCTTAAAATATAGCTGATGATATAAATAATTACATCAAAAATGATAAGATGATGATTCCGTCATAAGTGATAAAATGATATAAATGATTCCGTTATAAGTGATAAAATGATATAAATGATTCCGTTATAAGTGATAAAATGATATAAATGATTCCGTTATAAGTGATAAAATGATATAAATGATTCCGTCATAAGTGATAAAATGATATAAATGATTCCGTTATAAGTGATAAAATGATATAAATGATTCCGTCATAAGTGATAAAATGATATAAATGATTCCGTCATAAGTGATAAAATGATATAAATGATTCCGTCATAAGTGATAAAATGATATAAATGATTCCGTTATAAGTGATAAAATGATATAAATGATTCCGTCATAAGTGATAAAATGATATAAATGATTCCGTTATAAGTGATAAAATGATATAAATGATTCCGTTATGAGTGATAAAATGATATAAATGATTCCGTTATAAGTGATAAAATGATATAAATGATTCCGTTATGAGTGATAAAATGATATAAATGATTCCGTTATAAGTGATAAAATGATATAAATGATTCCGTCATAAGTGATAAAATGATATAAATGATTCCGTTATAAGTGATAAAATGATATAAATGATTCCGTCATAAGTGATAAAATGATATAAATGATTCCGTTATAAGTGATAAAATGATATAAATGATTCCGTTATGAGTGATAAAATGATATAAATGATTCCGTTATAAGTGATAAAATGATATAAATGATTCCGTCATAAGTGATAAAATGATGTAAATGATTCCGTTATAAGTGATAAAATGATATAAATGATTCCATCATAAGTGATAAAATGATATAAATGATTCCGCTATAAGTGATAAAATGATATAAATGATTCCGTCATAAGTGATAAAATGATATAAATGATTCCGTTATAAGTGATAAAATGATATAAATGATTCCGTCATAAGTGATAAAATGATATAAATGATTCCGTTATAAGTGATAAAATGATATAAATGATTCCGTTATAAGTGATAAAATGATATAAATGATTCCGTCATAAGTGATAAAATGATATAAATGATTCCGTTATAAGTGATAAAATGATATAAATGATTCCGTCATAAGTGACAAAATGATATAAATGATTCCGTTATAAGTGATAAAATGATATAAATGATTCCGTTATGAGTGATAAAATGATATAAATGATTCCGTTATAAGTGATAAAATGATATAAATGATTCCGTCATAAGTGATAAAATGATATAAATGATTCCGTTATAAGTGATAAAATGATATAAATGATTCCATCATAAGTGATAAAATGATATAAATGATTCCGCTATAAGTGATAAAATGATATAAATGATTCCGTCATAAGTGATAAAATGATATAAATGATTCCGTTATAAGTGATAAAATGATATAAATGATTCCGTCATAAGTGATAAAATGATATAAATGATTCCGTTATAAGTGATAAAATGATATAAATGATTCCGTTATGAGTGATAAAATGATATAAATGATTCCGTTATAAGTGATAAAATGATATAAATGATTCCGTCATAAGTGATAAAATGATGTAAATGATTCCTTTATAAGTGATAAAATGATATAAATGATTCCATCATAAGTGATAAAATGATATAAATGATTCCGCTATAAGTGATAAAATGATATAAATGATTCCGTCGTAAGTGATAAAATGATATAAATAATCCCAACAAAAATGATAAAATGGTATAAATGATCTCACTAAAGATGATAAAGTGATGCAATCCCATCAAAAATGACAAAATGATATAAATGATCTTATCAAAAATGATAAAGCAATACAAATAATTTTATCAAAATTTTAAATATCACTTCCATATAAATCAAAATATCATTTGATCGAATAAACTGCTCACATAAAATTGATAAACAATTTGTTTACTAAACAAAAAAAAAAAAAAAGAAATAAATTGAAATATAGTTTTGCTCTCTTATATTCATGTTAAATATTCAATCATCAGATTAATAAGGCCAAGGCCCCTCTCAAAAAATGTCATCTGTCATCCATCCATCCATTTTGTTAATTTTAATTCCGAGAGAAGGAAAAAAAAAAAAAGCTCTAATGTTGCGATAAATTAGGTCATATAGGATGAAATAATAACAAAGAGAGATCAAATGATCGATCGATCAATCGATCGATCAATAAATTGATCACAAATGGACAATAAATAATATGAATTGAATGACTTTAAGAAAAGATACGATTTTTTTTTTTTTAAAAAAAAAGAGGAAAAAAAAGTTTTGTATCAAATATTGGAGAAAAAATAATAATAATTGGTTTAATGATAAGTAAATAAGTTCAAAGATAAATTATTGATAAAATTATATGATAATCGTATAAAAAAAATAAAAATTAAATTAAATTAAACATACTAAAACGAATTATTAATTTGAAAAAATAATAATAATTGGTTTAATAGTAAGTAAATAAGTTAAAAGATAAATTATTGATAAAATTATATGATAATAGTATTAAAAAAATAAAAATTAAATTAAATTAAACATACAATAAAATGAATTATTAATTTGATAAATGATAATGAAATAAAAATTAAATTTAGAAATATGTTTCCATTGCTTTTCTTTTCTTTTATTTTATTTTTATTTTTTTGTTATATAATTGTCATATGATATTTTATTGTTGACACATTTTCAAATGTTTGTATTATTTTAAATAATTTAAAATTAATAAAAATTGTAATGTTGCACAAAATTTTTCGTTGAATTATTTATTGGAATTCCCTTTTTTTTTAGGTAAAATTTGAATATCACTTTTAACTATATTTAATTTTAGTTAAAATTTAACTATCATAGTGATAAGTAATAAGAAATAGTTATTTCAATTATTTTATCACTTACTTTGCCGCTTATCAGTTTTACCTATGTCTAACTTTTAATTGAAATTTAACTAACATATTGATAAGTAACAAGAAATAATTTCAATTATCTTATCACTTACTTTGTCGTTTATCACTTTAAACTATATATTTAACTTTAATTAAAGTCTAACTAACATATTGATAAGTAATAAGAAATAATTATTTCAATTATCTTATCACTTACTTTATCACTTCTGAAAAAATAAATTATAATACAATGAATGATTCAATCTAATCATTTCTTACTTTCTTATCAAACTTATTTAACAAATTTCAAAATGCCAACAATGATAAGAATGATAAATGTTTTTTTTTCTTTAAATTTCAAAAAATATTTATAAACAAAAAAAAAAATGATAATAACATTATACAAATAATAATTCAAAAATTTGAAAAAAAAAAGAAGAAACAATAATAATAAAAAAAAAAAATGAAAGTAATAAATACATTCCATATTTGATTAATTAAAAATTAAAAATTTAATTTTATTTCATAAGAAAATTTGAAAGTTAAATTTTATAAAAGTATATTTGATATATTGGAAAAAATATTTGAATGTTTACTTACTTAAAAAGTAATATATATTTAATTGAAAAAGAGTTTTTTGCTTTGTGCAAATCATATGCCAATTTATTTGATAAATATACCATACAATTTTTTAAAAAAAAATTTTGTGACAAACTTGCTGTCACCATATTTACTTTGCTGGAAAAAGTAAACAAGAAAAAAGAAAAATGAAAAATGAAAAAAAAAAAAAAATTTTGCTTTTAAAATAAATGAATGATTGGAATATATTTTCATTTTCTTTTTTCATTTATTTTTTTTTTTTAATTCAACTGGAAATTATAATAAGTAATAAAATTTTAAATATAATAAAAAAATAATTTTGTTTACTCTTAAATAATAATAATAATTTTATAATATAATGAATTTTCTCAAAAAGTATTTTCTCCTAAATTTCAAAAGTTTTATTTTGCATCGTTTTGTATTTTTTTTTTTTTTTTTGAGAAAAATATGAATTTTTGTTGACCAATGGCTACTCAATGACCTTTGTCATCTTTTTATTTTTCTATTTTTTATTTAAATTCAAATTGAGAAAGTATTTTTAGGGTTGTTTACTCTTAAATAATAATAATAATTTTATAATATAATGAATTTCTCAAAAACTATTTTCTCCTAAATTTCAAAAGTTTTATTTTATTTCGTTTTGTATTTTTTTTTTTTTTTTTGAGAAAAATATGAATTTTTGTTGACCAATGGCTACTCAATGACCTTTGTCATCTTTTTATTTTTCTATTTTTATTTAAATTCAAATTGAGAAAGTATTTTTAGGGTTGTTTACTCTTAAATAATAATAATAATTTTATAATATAATGAATTTCTCAAAAACTATTTTCTCCTAAATTTCAAAAGTTTTATTTTGCATCATTTTGTATTTTTTTTTTTTTTTTGAGAAAAATATGAATTTTTGTTGACCAATGGCTACTCAATGACCTTTGTCATCTTTTTATTTTTCTATTTTTTATTTAAATTCAAATTGAGAAAGTATTTTTAGGGTTGTTTACTCTTAAATAATAATAATAATTTTATAATATAATGAATTTTCTCAAAAAGTATTTTCGAAATTTTAAAAGTTTTATTTTGTTTTGTTTGTTTTTTTTTTTTTTTGAGAAAAATATGAATTTTTGTTGACCAATGGCTACTCAGTGACCTTTACCATCTTTTTTTTTCTTTGTTTATTTAAATTCAAATTGTTAAAATACTTTTAGAATTTATCACTAAAATGTTTATCGTTTATTGTCACATACAAAATTTACTTTTTTAAATGACAATTTTCTCATTGATCATTTCATTCTCAAATATTGAATTTGTTGAATTCATTTTTTTTTTTGTTTTTAATCGTTTCTTTTTATCTTACCGATTAATTTTAAAAAATGTTAAAATAATATAAAATATAATCAATGTGAAATTTGCATCGATAATTTTTCATTTATTTAGCAGCTATGAAAAGAATTAGCTTTTAATGATGCAACAATCACTGATTAACTGATACTGATAATTGATAACTGATCAATCGATTTAATTATACTTTTAACTTTTGAAATTACTCACTTATCAATTGAAAGTAACTTTTCATTTACTATATGATAAGTAAACATAAATAAATAATTAGCAAATGTTTTTTTTTTTATTTTAATTACAAATTTGTTGAATTTATTTTATTTTTTTTTTGCTTTTTTCATTTCTTTTCATCTTACCGATTCTTAAATTATAAATTTGTATTTTCCCAAAAATTTTAAATTTTTTGTATTTTAATTATTGAAATGAACAGAAATTAAGAAATTTATGCTAAAAAAAAAAATTGTATGATTTATTATTATTTAATAATTATACTTTAAATAAAAAAGATAGCAAATTTTTATTAGTTTAAATATAGAAATTAATTTTTACATTTAATTAATAATTTCATATAAAAAAAAATTTGAAAAAAAAAAATGAAAAATTTAGAATAAAATGAATTTAATTTAGTTATTATCATATTAAAAATGATAGTATTTAAAATAAAATTTTCAATAAATTTAGCAAAAAATATAAGATTTTATTTTATTTTTTAGAACTTAAAAAAAAAGAAGAAAAATAAAATTAATTTTAACTTTTTCATTTTTCACTTTTTTTTTTTAATTAAAGTAATTGTAATTTAGTATTAAAGATGAAATTGGCATGTAAAAATTACTTAACATTACATTTAACTTTAATATTTGAATTAAAAGAATTAATATGAAGAAAAGAAAAGAAATCAAAAAATTTTTTAAAATTTAAGAAAAAAAAAGAACAAAAAAAAAATTATTAAAAATGAAAAAAAAAAAGGAAAGAAAAAAGTATTAGAAATAAAAATAAATTTAAGCAAAGAATAAAAAAGAAAAAAACAAAAAGTTAATTGTAATTAAAAGTAATTAATACTTAAATACTTAAATACTTGAAGGATCACAGTCAGATAAGCACAAAATTTTGTAATACGAAATGGAAATAATAATAATAAATAAAAAAAAAGGAAAAATACTATCATATTTTTTTGGAGAAAATAAAATTTTTATTTATAATATTGAGAAACAAAAAAATTTTTTAATTAAATTTAAATTTGTTTAAATTTGAGAGAGAAAAAATTCAAATTTTTGATTGAAAAAATATAAAATAATTTTTAATTTTAGTAATTTAAAATTATAAATTATTAAAATTTAAATTTTTAAATTATAAATTTTAAAAAAATTATAGGTTATTTTTTTAGATTGTATTAAGTTACATATATCGATTAGATTAATTTGATAAATTTTCAAAAAGATTATAACTGCTTATCAAAATTTTTTTTTTTATCAGAATGATATAATAAAATTATAAAAAATAAATTATCATATCACTAACCTTTGTTTTTTATCATCTTTTGAGATAAATATGGAAATGATCGATTTCTTTTTTTAAAAAAAAAAAAAAAAAAAGAAAATAATTTATGAAAAAGATAAGGAATATAGTTTTCTATATCAAAAATAACAATTTTAAAAGATAACAATTAAAATGATAACAATGTTACTGATAACATTCTATTATAATTAATCATCAAAAAAAAAAAAATAAAAAATATTCTATACGATGTTATGAGATATTTTAAAATTTAAATATAGTTAAAATTTATGAAAAATAGTAGTGCTAATTTTGATAATGAAAATAAACATTTGATTAATTTATGAAATAAACAAATTGAACATCAGTAAACAAATTAAAGCCTTCTAATTTAATTTAATGGTAAACATTTAATATAATTAATTAAATACAAATTAAAATAATTAGTATATATATGCATAGTTTAATTAATTAAAATAGAAAAGGAGATTAAAAGAGAAAAAATCGGATTAACATAATTAATTAAATATGAATTAAAATAACAAGGATATATATAAAGTTTAATTAATTAAAATAGTTAGTATATACATAGCTTAATTAATTAAAGTAAAAAAATTAAGAGAAAAAAATTGGATTAAAATAATTAATTAAATATGAATTAAAATAACAAGTATACATATATATACAATTTAATTAATTAAAATGATTAGTATATAGCTTAATTAATTAAAATAACAAGCATGTATATAGTTTAATTAATTAACATAATTAGTATTTTTAATTAACTAAAAAAATACAGTTTAATTAATTGAAATAATTAGTATATTTAATTAAAAAAATAATTGGTATAGTTTAATTAATTAAAATAACAAGCATGTATATATTTTAATTAATTAACATAATTAGTATTTTTAATTAATTAAAAAAATAAGCACAGCTTAATTAATTGAAATAATTAGTATATGTATAATTTAATTAATTAAAATAACGAGTATATATATATAGTTTAATTAATTACAATAATTAGTATATTCAATTAATTCAAAAATAATTGGTATAGTTTAATTAATTAAAATGATTAGTATATAGTTTAATTAATTAAAATAACAAGTATATGTATACTTTAATTAATTAAAATAATTAGTATATTTAATTAATTAAAAAAATAATTGGTATAGTTTAATTAATTAAAACAATTAGTTTACCGTCGTAGTATATTTTAAAAACGCGAAGACGCAATTTTCGTTTAATTTTTTTTTTTTTTTTTGAAAACATTTTAATCTCTTTTAAGTCTTTTTCAAATTATATTTATCATGAAAGAAATTGTGATAAAGAATGGAGCAAAAAGAAAAGAACAATGAAATATTCAATCAAATAATTTTAATTTAATGAAAATGTTTGACACAAAAAAAAAAAAAATTTTTCGTCTCAAACATTTTTGCAACTATTTGTAAATGAAATTAAATATAACAATTTGTAAAAAAGAATAATTATTTAATATTAAATTAAATATTTAATTTATTTATATAATATAATTTTAAATTAATTAAAATGAATAAATTAACAAAAAAAAAAATTTATTGTAAAATAAACTTTTCTGTAATGAATCAAACTGTATTTCAACAAATTCGCCAAATAAAAAAACAAAGAGAGAGAGAGAGAGAGAGAGAGGGAAAGGGAAAGAGAAAAAAATAGGAGAGAAAAAATAAAATAAAATAAAATTATTAAATAGCAATGAAACAGATTGTTCATTTAAATTTAAAACCTTTCCATACGGATTATCAGTGTAATTTTGATTATTTTAAAGTAATTTTAAGTCACTCTAAAATTTTTTTTTTCGAAGAAATTTTTTTAGAAATTTTAGAAATCTCTAAAAATCATTTTTAAATAATTTATTTATATATTATCTTATTAATATATTATGTATATATATTATATATTAATCATCCTAATTTTTTAATTTACATTTTTTCTAAAAAAAAAATAATAATTTAACATTTTTGAAAAATCTAAAATATTATTATGTGGGTAAATCCCTTTCGGGTAAATAACCAAAAAAAAAAAATTAAAAAAATTAAAAAAAAAAAACTGAAATGAAACAAATTGATAAATTTAACTTTTCGATGAACTGAAAAAAAAAAGTTTAATTACACACTACAAAATGACAAAAATATAGCAATTATAATTTAAAATTAAATGAAGATGAAAAAGTTTTTTTTTTTTGAAAAAAATATTAAAATAATAAAATATTGTAATTAATTTTTAAAATTTTTGAATTGATGATTGAAAAATTGTTAAAAGTTGCTGAAATATGAAAAAAAAAGAAAGAAAAAATAAGAGAAATAAAAGTGAGAAAAATTTTTCATCCAATCAAAACTTATAAATAACTCATAAAAAAAAAAAGGAAAGAAAAGTTATCAATCATTTTTCTTGCTCAAATTCATATATTTTTTTTTTTTTATTTTATTTCAATATAAAATAAATATTAACCATATCTTAGTGAATATCTAAAGTATCAATGCTAGTTTTTTCATTTTTAAATTTAAAATTTTTATTTATATATTAAAAAAATAAATGTATGTTAAAAATTGATTTCATTATTTTTAATTGTTAATTTAGTGAGTTTAAATTGAGAATTATTTTACCAAAAAAAAAAAAAAATGTCTACAAAAGCTACGCAAATAATATAAAAATGCTTTGGAGCAACGATTATTTAATCTTCTTTTTTTTTCCTTTTTTTTCTTTTTTTTTTTCGTTTTTGTCCCATTTTACATTTTTGGGAAAATTTAAAATTTTTATTAGTTATTAATTTTACTTTTTCTTCCATCTGAATCCAATATCATCCCTCTCCCTTTCATCTGAATCCAATCCCATTCATCCATCTTCCATCTGAATCTAATCCTATCAATCCATCTATCATCTGAATCCAATTTCATCCATCCATCTTCCATCTGAATCCAATCTCATCCATCCATCTTCCATCTGAATCTAATCCTATCAATCCATCTATCATCTGAATCCAATTTCATCCATCTATCTTTCATCTGAATCCATTATCATCCCTCTCCCTTCCATCTGAATTCAATTCCATCCATCCATCTTTCATCTGAATCCAACCCCATCCATCTTCCATCTGAATCCAATCTCATCCATCTTCCATCTGAATCCATTATCATCCCTCTCCCTTCCATCTGAATTCAATCCCATCCATCTATCTTCCATCTGAATCTAATCTCATCCATCTATCTTTCATCTGAATCCAATTCCATCCATCTTCCATCTGAATCCAATCTCATCCATCTTCCATCTGAATCCATTATCATCCCTCTCCCTTCCATCTGAATTCAATCCCATCCATCTATCTTCCATCTGAATCTAATCTCATCCATCTATCTTTCATCTGAATCCAATCCCATCCATCTTCCATCTGAATCCATCATCACCCTCCTCTCTTCCATCTGAATCCATGATGCAATTTGTATTATAAGCATGATTAAGCACATTTTACTCGAGATTAAATTTTAGTCGAGATTTTAAACTCATTTAAATTGTAGTCTACTACTAATGTATGTGTATGTTACCATCTAAACAGACACAAACACAATCATATATGACTGTTCTCCAATTCATTCATTTGATCTGCTAAAGATCGGCGATCATTATTGTTCGATTAAAAATTTATACCAACTCATCAATACATTATTTTCTCAATTTTCAATCAAATATTTGTTAAAATTAACTGAATAAATATTTTAAAAAAAAAAAAAAATCAAAAATTTTCATTCATTCAAAAGATTATTATTAATCAAATAATTTTATTTTATTTATTTTTTTTTTTTTTGCTTTTTTGCTTTCTCTTTTATTATCGATCAAAGTTAGTTATAAATTTATTTGCAATTTAAAAAAAAAAAATAGAAAAGAAACAATTTATGAAATTTAAATTTAATATAAAAAAAAAAAGAAAAAAGAACATATAAATATATATAAGCAGCTATAGAAAATATTATTGAAGTAAACAATTTAAAGTCAGTTATAAACATTTTTTATTTCATTAATTTATTGAATGTGATTAAAAACAATAGTTTGCTAATAGTTAACTTTACTTTACTTTACTTTACTTTTCTTTCTCCCTCTCCTCCTTCTCTCTCTCTCTCTCTCTCTCTCCCTCTTTCTCTCTAGATAATAAATAAAGAATGAATAGCACATGTATTTATTTATGTTAAGAACGAAAAAATGAAGCATCAGCTTGCCATAAACAAACATTTTCAAACACTTTTAATAGTTAACTTTACTTTACTTTATTTTACTTTTCTTTCTCCCTCTCTCTCTCTCTCTCTCTCCCTCTCTCTCTCTAAATAATAAATAAAGAATGAATAGCACATGTATTTATTTATGTTAAGAACGAAAAAATGAAGCATCAGCTTGCCATAAACAAACATTTTCAAACATTTTTACATTTCAATTTTTGTTGGATTTCAAAACGAAATTTGAAGAGAGAGAAGAAAAACTAAACTATTGTTGATTTTTTCCTTACCATTCTTTCCTCTTTTTGATGTGAATGTTCGCTCATTCAAAAAGGCGCATTTGTTCGTTTTGGGACATTTGTTTGCATCTGTTCATTTTTATGATTTCTGCTCTTATCAATAATAAAAATGACTTTGCAGTGAAAATTTTAAAATGAAAATATGATTCGTTGGATGCAAAAAAAAGCATCAATAAAGATAAATGCGAATGCAATTTATGATCTATCAATAATATCATCATCATCATCATCATTTATTATTATTATTATTATTATCACCATCATTTCCTATTATTTATTTATTACTATTATTATCATCACCATCATTTCCTATTATTTATTATTATTATTATTATTATCATCACCATCATTTCCTATTATTTATTTATTACTATTATTATCATCACCATCATTTCCTATTATTTATTATTATTATTATTATCATCACCATCATTTCCTATTATTTATTTATTACTATTATTATCATCACCATCATTTCCTATTATTTATTATTATTATTATTACTATCATTAACATTATTATAAACATCATCATCGTTGTATTTATTTATTATAATTATTACTATTATCATCATTTATTATTATTATTATTGTTGTTACTATTATTTATTTTATCATTATTATTATCACTATCATTATCATGATTATAAACATCATCGTTACATTTATTTGTTATCATTATCATTATAAATATCATCATTTTAATCATTATTTATTTACTATTATTATTATTATTATTATTATTATCATTAGCATTGCTATAAATATTATCATCGCCGCTATTATTTATTTATTATTATTATTATCATTATTATTACCATTATAAATACTATCATTATCACATTTATTCATTATTATTATTATTATTAAAACTTTATTTTTGAAAAGAGACAAGAAAAAAAAAAGTGAGAAAGAAGCAAAAAAAAAAAAAAAAAAAAAAAAAAACCCATAAACAGAATGTCATAGCAGAATGACATTTAAAAAGATAAAATAAAATGTAAGAGCGATCAATGTGACATATTGGAACCAAAAATGGTACAAAATTGACTGATCAAAAAAAAAAAAAGCAAAAAAGAGTTAAAAAAATTAGATCCATTAACTTTTCTAAATAATTAATTTAGCTAATTCATTTACCAATTCTACATAAAGCAATAAAATATTGTAAATAAAATGTATAAAACTGGTTTTTAAAACATTTATATTTTATTTCAATTTAAAATGATAATAATAAATGCATTCTATTTGTGCATGCAAATTTGCATGCATTGCACTTAACATGCACTAAATTTAGCAGTGATTTTTTTTTTTTTTTTTTTTACATTTCATTTATTTTCTAATAAAAGTTTGATGATAAATAACAATAATACATTAGAAAAAGAAAAAATGCTTTTTTTTTTTTTTTTACATTAAGTAAATATGTCAAATAATAAGTAAAATTTTTTACTTTTATGATTGATTTCTCTTTTTTTTTTTTCACTTTTAAAAAAATTTGAAAAAAAAAAGATATTCGAATGAGATGAAATTATCAATTGATATAACTCTCTTTTAACTTATTCTTTAATTTCTTTACCTTTTTTTTTTCTTCTTGCATTATGGTTTATATAAATAAATATTTAAGTATTTAAGTAACAAACTATATTGAATGTGATTTTTGATTTGATCCAGGAAGAATAATTTTTCTTAAATTTTTATAAAAATTATTTTACACAAAATATTTTCTCATTTTTCTTCTTCCTCATTATTTTTTGTATTGAATCAAACATCATTTTTTTAGTTTTATACTATGATACTTTATATATTTGTTAAACATTTTAAAAACAAAAAAAACGATAACCAAAATTTAATTATTGAAGAAAAGAAATTCGATAATAATTTGAACCGTATAAATCAAAAATTCGAAATAAATATATTTTTTTTAAATGAGAGCAATTATTTTAGCTACTTACATATACCTTAGATTATACATATATATTTCTTTTCTTTTTTTTTTTTTGATATTTATAATGTGACTGATAATTTTGATAATTTTATAACAATGAAAAGAAAATTTTTTAATGATTAAAATTTTTTTAAAAAAAAAACTAACTTCTTTCTCGTCGTATTCTGATTTAACTACTGTATGCATTATTGGCGGTGTTGGCACTTTTGGATCTTCAATTGTTCCTTCTTTTCGTTTTCGTTGATATTGTCGTCGTTTTGTGGTACTTCCGGTAGCATTTATATTGGTATCAGGTACCGTTATATTATCACCAGTTGATACCGATTGATTAATACCACGAATTTTATCCATATATGAACGAATTTCAGTTGTTGACAAATTGCGCTCATTGTCAGTCATTTAAAGAATTGTTATTTGTTTACTTTTCTTTTCTTTCTTTCTTCTCTCTTTGTTTTTGTTTTTGTTTTTGTTTTGTTTTGTTGATTAATTACACTTTTATTATTCTTATCTGCAATATGAAAAAAATTTCATTTTAGATTAAAATTTTTTCTTTTTTTTTAACGAAGAAATTAGCGTAAAATTGCAAACAAAACGACAATAACCGATCAATAATTTTGTTAAATTTAAATATAACATTAAAAAAATAAGTAAATAAATAATCAATTAATTAGTTAGCACAAATTATTTAATCATTAAATATGAATGTAGTAGAGCTAAATTGAAAATATAACATTATTTTAAATACAAATTATCAATCATTTTCCGAAAATTTAAACTAATAAATGCTATTTATAACTTTTTTTTTCATCGAGAATAATACAATAAATCTTTTAATTAGCAATGATTCTAACAATAAAAAAAAAAAATAATATTTTAAATTGATAAAAAATGAAGAAAAAAAAAAAATCCATCTGAAAAGCGTACATTCATTCATCGCTTTTCATTTTATTCTCATTTCATTCTAATTTAATTTCACATTTTTCTAATATACAAATATAATCTTATTTTCGCTCTCTTTTTTCTTTTTTTTTTTTCATCTTTTACATTTTTCTTATTCGTTAATAAATTTATTGTTTCCAATTTTTTTTTTTTTTTTTTTAAATTTTCGGATAAATACTAATTATTTGGGAAGAATTTTCATGTTAACTATTAAAATGAATTATGTTAAAAGTTATAAATGAAAAAAAAATAGGCCTAAACGGAAGGAAATAAAAAAAAAAAGAAAACAATTCCGATTTAATTCAATCAATTAGGAAAATAATTTATTACCAATTATAAAATTACAAAAAATTTATAAAATTTTTCGAATAAAATATTTTAGCAGCAAACTATTTGATGATGGCATATTCTCTATTCTCGAGTTCCTCTCGCAAAAAAGGAAAAAAAAAACGCAATTCGAGAAATGGAAAGATATGAAGAGCAGAAAGACGATCATCATCACTACGACAGGATTATCAGAGGTGAAAAAAATGTCGTGGTGACACACACATACACACATATACACATATATACACACAAATACACATACATACACATGCACACATATACACATACATACACGTACACACATACATACATACATATACACATACACACATACATACATATATATACACATACATACACATACACACACACACACATACACATACACACATACATACATATATATACACATACATACACATACACACACACACACATACACATACATACACATACACACACATGCACACATATACACATACATACACACATACACATACACACATACATACATACATATACACATACATGCACATACACACACATACACACATATACACATACATACACATACACACACATGCACACATATACACATACATACACACATACACATACATACACATACACACATACATACATACATATACACATACATACACACACACATACACACATATACACATACATACACATACACACATATACACATACATACACATACACACATATACACATACATACACATACACATACACACATACATACACATACATTATTTTCACTGATCTGCTCGATTCATTTTATGAAAAATATAAAATGAATTGAGAAGTTAGTGAATCCTATAGACAGGGAAATGAAAAATGATGTAAAAATTCAATATCTTTTTTCTTTCTTCCTCCATCTCCCTCTCTCTCTCTCTCTCTCTCTCTCTCGTTCTTCTTTTTTTTTCCTTTTTTGTCTCCTTAGTAGTAATTAAAAAAGAAGAGAGAAAATTGCTTCTTAAAAACAAAAAGGTCAAATGAAACATAAATATGTGACACAGTGACAATTTGTGACATTGATAAGCATTAAATAATTGTGATAATATTATTATCATTTCGGATTAAATCCATTATAGAAATTTAAAATCAAAAAAAAAAAAAAAAAAAAAAAGGAAGAGCTAAACAGATAAATAATAACGATGATAATAATGAGATAAGTAATGATAATAATGATAACGATGATAATAATGAGATAAGTGATGATAATAATGATAATAATAATGAGACATTTTTATCTTTATAGATTCTACAATTAGCTAAGAAATGATAAATATTAGTAAGAAATGATAATACTAGATTAGAGCTAATAATAATAATAAATGACATTAATAAATAGTAATAATAATAAATAATACTAATATTAGTAATAATAATAATAATAATAAATAATGTTAATAATAATAAATAATAAAAAATAATAATAACAATAATAATAATAAATGATAATATTAATAACAAAAAATAATAATAAAAATAATAATTTATAGGAAATAAACGAATTAATGACTGAATTGAATGAATGAATGAATGAGTGGATGAATGGAATGGAATGGAATTGAATGGGACCGAATGAAATTGAACGGAACTGAATGGGACTGAATAGAACTGAATGGGACTGAATAGGACTGAGCGGAACTGAATGGGACCGAATGGGACTGAGTGGGACTGAATAGGACTGAACGGGACTGAATGGAATTGAATGGAACTGAATAGAACTGAATGGAACTGAATGGAACTGAATGGAATTGAATGGAACTGAATGGAACTGAGTGGAGTTGAATTGAGTGAGTGTATAAATTTATTCAATGAATGAATATATATATAGATTTATTTAATATAATATTTAAATTAATGTAAATTGTAAAATATAAAATATTAATAATATTAAATAATAATAATAAAATAATAATAGTAAATAATAATATTAATAATAACAATAATAAATAATAAACTAATAATAATAATAATTTATATGAAATAGACGAATGAATGACTGAAGTTAATGAACGAATGAATGAAACAAATAAAGGAATAACAAATAAACGATAGAGCAAAACAATCGATCAAATTGTAACATTGAAAAACTGAATGAACAATTTTATTGAATGAAAATATTTATTTCATTATAAATATATGAAATAAATATATAAATTTATTTAATATAATATTTAAATTGGTTTCAACTGTAAAATAAAAATTTTAGGAAATGCTTGATATATGTGCTAAATTAATTTCATTTTTAGCCAAACAAAATTTCAATGTTATTTTACTTATTACTATTTTTTGTCATTTATAAATATTATTAATGATTAATTATCCAATGTAAAAATGACAGATAAGTAAAGTAAATTGTATTATATATAATTTTATGCAAATACAATAAATAAATACGATTGAAATAAAACTTTTTTTTGAAATAAATAAATATTTTTGCTTTATTCAATTGTTTAATAATTTGAACTGTTTTTTAACTTTATCTATGATAAACACATAAATAAATATTTTTCAAATGTTTATTTCAATTCATTATATTTTGCCTAAATAATTAATCATACTAATATTACAAAAATAACTAAAAAAAACAAGAAAAATAACATAAAAAAAAAAAAAACTACTAAAACAGCAACATGATAAAACCCACGAAATAAAGAAAACAAACGAAACAATCCACCAAAAAAAATAATTAAAACCTAAAATAAAAACATCAAAATAAAAAAAAAAAAATTAGGGACAAACTTATAAATAATAAAAGAATAAAAATCCATAAAATACTTATTAACAAATTCAACAACAATATAGCAAAAGAAACATAATTAAAAAAACAATAAATAAAAAATAAATAAAAAAAAAACTGCCAAAAACTCAAAACGATTAAAGACAAAAACTGTAAGATTATTTATTTATTGATTTATTTTTTTTTAATGAAAAATTAAATCTCTTTACATATTTATGTATAAAATATCTAATGAACAATTTATTTTTTGGATGGATATGAATTTAAAAGTAATTTGTAAGCAATTTGCGATATAAAATTTTTATTAAAAATGGACAAATAAATGAATGCATTTTTTTTTCCTTTTTTTTTTTTGAATTAAAAATGAAAAATTTTCCTCAATAGGCAACTAATTGATAGGATGTGTCATTTTTTTTTTTTTTAGCATAAATCGATTAACAACTTTTCTTCTCTTTTCAAATTGTCAACAAAAATGATGAGAAAGAATGAAAGCAATAAAGAAATTGATTTAAAATTAAAAAAAAAAAAGAAAGAAAGAAAAATACGAAAGAGATAATAAAATAATACAAAAAATACAAATAAAAAAAAAATTAAAATCAATTCTATTTCATATTGTTCACTTATTCATCTTTACATTACTTTTAAAATTTCCATCAATTCAATTCTATTTTACTGTATTGTAGTATTGTAAAATAAAATATTTTAAATATACAATAAATATTTTTGGTTTAATTTTTTAATAATTGTTTTAAACAATTTTTTTTTTTAATAATTTTTTAATAATAATAAATATTTGGTTTAATTTTTTTTTTAATAATAATTAAATGAAATTCTTTTGACAATCAAATATACATTAAAATTGCTATAAACTAGGCTATTTTACTAAAATTTCGTTTGGAAAAAAAAAGAAAAAGAAAAGTGGCTAAATGGAGGAAATGAAATGAAAATAAGATAAAAAAAAACATCAATTCTTTTATATATGGAAAAGAGAAGCTTATCAATTTATAATAATATTTGAGAAGAAAAAAATAGAAAAAAGAAAAGAAAAAAGAAACTAAATATAGAAATATGATTGCATTTTAAAAGAAAAAAAAAACTAAATATATATTATTTATTGTTATTATTTACTGATAATCTTTTCGTTATCATTAAATGCTTAAATTAATTTTAATTCAATTTGTTTCAATTAGTTCAACAAAATTTGATCATTATTGATTGATCTATAGATTATATTTTAATCCATACGATTAGTAGATGTGTTCCATTTAATTTTATCAACATTTTTCAAACAGTTTACACACCTGACTATTCAACAGAAATTGATGAAAAGAAAAAAAAAAAATGAAAAAAGTAAATGATTGAAATACATATTAAATTATGGAATTCGTCGCTGTAATCCGTCCTTGTTGCCGTCGTTATCGTTGTCGTTGTCGTCGTGCTCGTCGCAGTTATCATCGTTAAAGCCGTTGTCGTCTTTGCCTGTCACTAACGTTATGGCTGAAGTAATTTGGCTACTGCTTCCACCTTCTGTTGTCGTTGTTGCCGCTGCCGCTGCCGCCTTGCCGCTATCATCGAAGAATCAACGAGACAGACAGATATTTGAAGAGACAATGATTTTCAATTTAAACAACGAGAAAACAGCTACAAACTGAAACACACATACAAGGCGCAGACACACAGATAAACAGACACACACACACACACACACACACACACACATACACATAGACCTTTGATCTTGTGGTGCATGCGCATACACATGTATACATATATACAAACGCACGCGAAAGTGAAAGTTTGGAAAGGACGAGAAAGCTGTGGTGTAAGATGAAGATCGAGGAACGTCGTATCACGTCACGTCACGTCATGTCACGTCGTATTTAGTATGTCTATTGTGTTTCTTTGAAAAAACGAACTGACGAACAACTTTTCTTCGTCTGTCAGCATCCTCCCCATCGTCTTCTTTCATCCATCCATCATTTTATTTATCAAATTTATGGCTGTAATATAGTTTTTTTAGCTTTCGTCTCTCTCTCTCTCTGTCCCTCTGTCTATCTTCATTTTCTTCCCTCTCTCTGTTTGATTCTTTTCTTTCAATTCGTCCAGATCGTGAATATATATATGAAATAGATGATGGAAAGGTATGGTACTAGCTGAAAACGATTGCATAGCACAATGCCAATTGCGGACACTGATATGCTATAGCGCCATTTGCGGATTTGCGGACGATAATAGAGTACAGTGTAGTTGCTGACAGTAACACAGTGCAGTGCGGTTGCGGACAGTGACACAATAGATGGAGTACGATTGCGGACAGTAAAACAATAGACAATAACATAATATGGTGCCACTTGCGGACAGTAACATAGTGCAGTGCAGTTGCGGACAGTGACGCACTACTAGTACTAATTGCGGCCTGTAATACAATAAGGATTGCACCTGGTATCAACGGAACATATCAGTTGCAAACATCGAACAATTCTGTGTGATATATTCAGCACGATAGTACATTTTGTACTTCCTTTTGGTTGAATACTCTCATTTACTTACAATAAAGTGAGAGCAGGTGGTTGAAATAGAGTTAGAAAATTGAATAATTTACAGGAATTAACGTAATGGAATAATTGAAATATACATATAATAAGACATAATTACAAATAACTATTCAATTGGATTAATAAAATTTCCTTCGTAAATGAAAAAAAAAAAACTTTTGTATTGGTTGAAATAATTGTATAAAAGTAATGTGACATAACTAATAAAATGAATTGTTCTCTTTTTCCTAATTTCAAATTTTAATTTAATATGATAATTAATTTTGTTTGCTATTTATATGTCAATGATATATTATTTCATTTGATTTTTTCATTATAATAGGATAATTTTTGTGATGTGAAATTACATTATAATACAATTATACATCTTCTTCTTTTCTTTCTTTTTTCCAAAAAATTTATTTTTTTTTTTTTGAAAGTTAAGCACAAGTGATAAAAAATTATTTTGAAAATTTTAAGTCAGAAAAATTTGAAATGTTTGTGAAAATTTTTTGTCACTTTTGTAACTGATTGAAACACACTGATAATAATAAATCAATTTTCAAATCGATTTATGAGATAAAAAAAAAAAAAAGAATTATTTGTTGCACATAAGATTGATTTATTATTATCAAATAGATTAATTGATTTAATGGATGGGAAATGATTAAATTTTAGGAAAAAAAAACTGTGAAAGACAAAGAATGAAATTAATAGAATTAAATTGTTGGTTGTTTATGATAATAAAAATTAATTTGAAAATAAATGAATGATTTAGCTAAGATGTTCAGATCAATCTTATAAAAGTTCATTTTGATATATCTTATCAGCTAAACAATTGAAATGTGTTATTTATCAATTAGCTGTGTGATCAGCGTAAGAGCGTTTAAGAAAAAAAAAATTGATAAATTAACAAATCATTAAAAGTGCTTTCATTTGAATGCAAATGAATTTAGGAAAGGAGAAATTGTCACAAAAATGTCACACTGATTATAACTGATAGAATATTGATATTATAAAAATAATTTAACATTTAATATCCTTAATCTACTTAAATTACATTGATATTGTGATATGATAATATTGGTAAATTATTTACACTGATTTGATAATATTGATTAAATCAGTTGAATCAATTAATGCTTTTAAAGAATGCGGCATTGATCATTTAATGATTTAATGAGCAAAAAAAAAAAAAAAAAAATTATATTAAATTTCTCATAATTTCATTCAGTTTAACAGCAAATGTTTTGAATCTAATAGATTTAATCAATAATAATTAGGATTCTATAGCAGTTTTACTAATTATCAATTAATTAGTTATTTTTAAAAGTTATCAAATATAGTTCTGATAATAACTTCATATTATCACGAATCAATTATTCTAAAAAAAGATTTGAGCGCAAAATTAAAATTATAAATTCAAATATAAGCATAAAACTGCTGAAATTGTTAAAATATGCATAAATTACGTAAAACTGATAGCTGTAATTATTTGAAACTATTAAAACTGAATGGAATTTTTTAAATAATAAACTTTTCTTAATTAAATGAAAAAATTAATTTGACAAAAATATAATTTAAGCTAAAAATATAAATATAAAATTCTGCTTTTGAAACTTAGGTAACATTAGATGAAAAATTTAACACTTATTGGCTTGGCTAGTAGAGATATGATAACAGTTTATATCAATTATAAATTTATCACTAAAGTCAAATTTTTTATATCAGATTGCAAAAATTATAAAAATTTTTCTCGAGAAATATATCAATCGGTAAAGCTTATTTAATTAAATTAAGCTACAAAAATCTAGCAAAACAAAAATTTTAAGTTATTTTAAAATAAAAATAGGTGTAAGAAAATGTTAAATTTGAAATTTTGCAATCATTTAGCTTTCAGCATGAAGGTAATATGTAAGCTTAATTGCTAAACTTTTTGATTTTGATTAAAGTAATATATAATAAATTAAAGTAATATATAATCAATTTTTTGATTTTGATTAAAGTAATACTTAATAAATTTTTTTTTTAATTAAAGTAATATTAAAAACTATTTCAAAAATTATTGGTATTAAAATTGAAAAGATTATAAATTCAAACCACATGTAAATTCTTGATAGGATTTTTTATCCTGAAATTAATTATAAATATGTTTTGAAATTTGCTCATTTTTATAACAAATAATCTTTGCTTTTTCAAAATTTCTCAAATTTTGAAGGAACTACAACTATTACCAATTTCAGGATTTAAAAAAAAAAATAAGTGACAAAATTTGTTATTTCATACTCGAGGAATTTTATAAGAAAAATTTAATTATTATTATTAATTATCAATTTATTTTCAGTGTTCAATTGTTATTTTATGATTAGTTTTTTTTTTTTTTTTTTTTTTTGCGACAAAGAAAATTTTGTCAAATAATTGAACATTTGTCCACAAAATTGTTATTAGCTTTATTGGATAGTTAAAACAATCATTTTTTGATTTGTCTAAAATGATCGTGATTTGATTCTAAATGATTGCAGTTATTTTGATCAATTAGCTATGATCAATGCTTTTTTTTTTTTGAACTGATTATTATTCAATGATAATTTTCCTAAATGTAAAGAAAAAAAAAGGACGAAAATGAATTGCTTTTTGATCATTTATTAGTTGCATTGATTGCCATTGATTAGCATATATTATCTGAAATATGAGCTAATATTCGATTACTTAAAATTGAATTGCAAATTCAAGAATCAAATATTGCTAATAATTGAAAATAGCAATGACTAAATTTATAAGTAACATAATTTTTTACTTTTTTTTTTTACTAATTTTTTACTTTATTACTTTTTCTAAAATATTTGAGCTATTATACAATGCAAGATAAACAATATTACATTCCAAATATTCTAAATTAAATATTAGCAAATAGATGTCCTTAAACATGCTAGAATTCCACATGCTAGAATAAATTTAAATAAAGCATAACCATTTAAATATCACCAAAAAAAAAAGTATAGTAATTTAAGTAGACAAATTTTGAAAAAAAAAAAAGAAAAAAAAAGGTATGACATATATTAGTAGTTAAATTTGAAAGGTAGCAATAATAACAATAACAGTAACAATATTTACCAAATTCTTTGAAACTTTAAAAGAAAATTAGTTTTTCTTAAAAAGAAAAAATATTTTTCAATTTCATTAATTTCATCATTTTTAAATGAATATTTTTTGTTTCGCTGATTTTTTTAACTAATCTAATTTAGGTACTAAATAGTTTAATTGATTCTTTTATTCTATATTATATTGCAACTAAAAATAAAAATTATTTCATAATTTAATTTAATCACTGAGTTATTCAATTTATTATCATCAAAACAGATAGCAAACATGATTTTTTTTTTTTGTAATTTTAGGTTTTTTTTCTTTTTCTTTCCTATCATATTTTTTTGTTCTCATTTTTTTTTTTTTTTTTTTTTGTTAAGCAAGAAAAAAGACATAAAAATTCAATGAAATACCATACGGAAATTCTATTTAAAAAAAAAAATTATTGATCATAAAACTTTCAATAGCCTTTGCAATTTTAACTTTTTATTTTGTTTTTGTCCTTTTATCTCTTTCTTTTCTGGTCGTTTTAATTCTAGAAAAATTCATTCAGAAATTTATTCAGCCCTCATCGCTCCGCTACCACCCCCGCGCCTACAGGCCACGCCTTCGTCGCCCCGCCCCTAATACGCTTGCTTGACCACGCCCTTTTCGCCCCGCCTCCGCCACGCCCCTTTTCGTCCCGCCCCCTGCCATTACTGCACCTTTTATCACTGTACCTCTTATCACTGTACCTCTTATCACTGTACCTCTTATCACTGCACCTCTTATCACTGCCTCTTATCTTATCACTGTACCTCTTATCACTGCACCTCTTATCACTGTACCTCTTATCACTGCACCTCTTATCACTGTACCTCTTATCACTGCACCTCTTATCACTGTACCTCTTATCACTGCACCTCTTATCACTGTACCTCTTATCACTGCACCTCTTATCACTGTACCTCTTATCACTGTACCTCTTATCACTGTACCTCTTATCACTGCACTTCTTATCACTGTACCTTTTCTCACTGCACCTCTTATCACTGAACCTCTTATCACTGCACCTCTAATCACTGTACCTCTTATCACTGTACCTCTTATCACCGTACCTCTTGGTACCGTACCTTTTGGTACCGTACCTCTTGTTACCACTTTTGGTACCGTACCTCTTGGTACCGTACCTTATGGTACCGTACTTTTGTTATTGTACCTCTTGTTACCGTACCTTTTATCACCGTACCGCTTGGTACCGTACCTCTTATCACTGTACCTCTTGGTACCGTACCTTTTGGTACCGTACCTCTTGTTACCGCACCTTTTGGTACCGTACCTCTTGTTACCGCACCTTTTGGTACCGTACCTTTTGGTACCGTACCTTTTATCACCGTACCTCTTGGTACCGTACCTCTTATCACTGTACCTCTTGGTACCGTACTTTTGTTATTGTACCTCTTGTTACCGTACCTCTTGGTACCGTACCTCTTGGTACCGTACCTTTATCACCGTACCTCGTGGTACCGTATCTTTTATTACTGTACCTCTTGGTACCGTACCTCTTGTTACCGTACTTTTTATCACTGTATCTCTTGGTACCGTACTTCCTATCACCATTTTAACAAAAGATATGGTACCAAAAGGCGCGGTAACAAGAGGTTCGGTACTAAGAGGTACGGTAACAAGAGGTACAATAACAAAAGTACGGTACCAAGAGGTACAGTGATAAGAGGTACGGTACCAAGATACAGTGATAAAAGTACGGTAACAAAAGTACGGTAGCAAGAAGTACATTAACAAAAGATACGGTACCAAAGATACAATAACAAAATTACGGTACCAAGAGGTACGGTGATAAAGGTACGGTACCAAGAGGTACAGTAATAAAAGATACGGTACCACAGGTACAATAACAAAAGTACGGTACCAAGAGGTACGGTAACAAGAGGTACAATAAGAAAAAGTACGGTACGAAGAGGTACAGTGATAAGAGGTACGGTACCAAGAGATACAGTGATAAAAAGTACGGTAACAAGAGGTACGGTACCAAGAGGTACAGTAATAAAAGATACGGTACCACGAGGTACAATAACAAAAGTACGGTACCAAGAAGTAGAATAATAAAAGGTGCGGTAACAAGAGGTACATTAACAAAAGATACGGTACTAAAAGATACAATAACAAAAATTACGGTACCAAGAGGTACGGTGATAAAAGGTACGGTACCAAGAGGTACGGTGATAAAAGGTACGGTACCAAGAGGTACGGTACCAAAAGTACGGTAACAAGAGGTACAATAACAAAAAGTACGGTACCAAGAGGTACGGTGATAAAAGGTACGGTACCAAGAGGTACGGTACTAAAAGGTACGGTAACAAGAGGTACAATAACAAAAAGTACGGTACCAAGAGGTACAGTGATAAGAGGTACAGTAATAAAAGATACGGTACCACGAAGTACAATAACAAAGAAGTACGGTACCAAGAGGTACAGTGATAAAAGTACGGTTACAAGAGGTACGGTGATAAAGGTACGGTACCAAGAGGTACGGTACCAAAAGGTGCGGTAACAAGAGGTTCGGTACCAAGAGGTACGGTAACAAGAGGTACAATAACAAAAAGTACGGTACCAAGAGGTACAGTGATAAGAGGTACGGTACCAAGAGATACAGTGATAAAAAGTACGGTAACAAGAGGTACATCAACAAAAGATACGGTACCAAAAGATACAATAACAAAAATACGGTACCAAGAGGTACGGTGATAAAAGGTACGGTACCAAGAGGTACGGTACCAAAAGGTACGGTAACAAGAGGTACAATAACAAAAAGTACGGTACCAAGAGGTACAGTGATAAGAGGTACGGTACCAAGAGGTACGGTGATAAAAGGTACGGTACCAAGAGGTACGGTACCAAAAGGTGCGGTAACAAGAGGTACGGTACCAAAAGGTGCGGTACCAAGAGGTACAGTGATAAGAGGTACAGTGATAAGAGGTACAGTGATAAGAGGTACAGTGATAAGAGGTGCAGTGATAAGAGGTACAGTGATAAGAGGTGCAGTGATAAAAGGTACAGTGATAAGAGGTGCAGTGATAAGAGGTGCAGTGATAAGAGGTACAGTGATAAGAGGTGCAGTGATAAGAGGTGCAGTGATAAGAGGTACAGTGATAAGAGGTACAGTGATAAGAGGTGCAGTGATAAGAGGTTCAGTGATAAGAGGTGCAGTGATAAGAGGTACAGTGATAAGAGGTGCAGTGATAAGAGGTACAGTGATAAGAGGTACAGTGATAAGAGGTGCAGTGATAAGAGGTACAGTGATAAGAGGTGCAGTGATAAGAGGTACAGTGATAAGAGGTGCAGTGATAAGAGGTGCAGTGATAAGAGGTACAGTGATAAGAGGTGCAGTGATAAGAGGTACAGTGATAAGAGGTACGGTGATAAGAGGTACAGTGATAAGAGGTGCAGTGATAAGAGGTACAGTGATAAGAGGTACAGTGATAAGAGGTACAGTGATAAGAGGTACAGTGATAAGAGGTGCAGTAATGGCGGGGGGGCGGGACGAAAAAAGGCGTGGCCATGCGGGCGTGGCGGAGGCGGGGCGAAAAGGGCGTGGTCAAGCAAGCGTATTAGGGGCGGGGCGACGAAGGCGTGGCCTGTAGGCGCGGGGGTGGTAGCGGAGCGATGAGGGCTGAATAAATTTCTGAATGAATTTTTCTAGAATTAAAACGACCAGAAAAGAAAGAGATAAAAGGACAAAAACAAAATAAAAAGTTAAAATTGCAAAGGCTATTGAAAGTTTTATGATCAATAATTTTTTTTTTTAAATGGAATTTCCGTATGGTATTTCATTGAATTTTTATGTCTTTTTTTCTTGCTTAACAAAAAAAAAAAAAAAAATGAGAACAAAAAAATATGATAGGAAAGAAAAAAGAAAAAAAAAACCTAAAATTACAAAAAAAAAAAATCATGTTTGCTATCTGTTTTGATGATAATAAATTGAATAACTCAGTGATTAAATTAAATTATGAAATAATTTTTTATTTTTAGTTGCAATATAATATAGAATAAAAGAATCAATTAAACTATTTAGTACCTAAATTAGATTAGTTAAAAAAAATCAGCGAAACAAAAAATATTCATTTAAAAATGATGAAATTAATGAAATTGAAAAAATATTTTTTCTTTTTTAAGAAAAACTAATTTTCTTTTAAAGTTTCAAAGAATTTGGTAAATATTGTTACTGTTATTGTTATTATTGCTACCTTTCAAATTTAACTACTAATATATGTCATACCTTTTTTTTTTTTTTTTTTTTCAAAATTTGTCTACTTAAATTACTATACTTTTTTTTTTGGTGATATTTAAATGGTTATGCTTTATTTAAATTTATTCTAGCATGTGGAATTCTAGCATGTTTAAGGATATTTATTTGGTATTATTTAATTTAGAATATTTGGAATGTAATATTGTTTATCTTGTATAATAGCTCAAATATTTTAGAAAAAGTAATAAAATTAATGAAATTGAAAAAATATTTTTTCTTTTTTAAGAAAAACTAATTTTCTTTAAAGTTTCAAAGAATTTGGTAAATATTGTTACTGTTATTGTTATTATTGCTACCTTTCAAATTTAACTACTAATATATGTCATACCTTTTTTTTTTTTTTTTTTCAAAATTTGTCTACTTAAATTACTATACTTTTTTTTTTTGGTGATATTTAAATGGTTATGCTTTATTTAAATTTATTCTAGCATGTGGAATTCTAGCATGTTTAAGGATATCTATTTGGTATTATTTAATTTAGAATATTTGGAATGTAATATTGTTTATCTTGTATAATAGCTCAAATATTTTAGAAAAAGTAATAAATTTTGATTTTCTAGCTGAAGTTTTTGGGAAAATTGTTCTGGGAAGTATAATAATTATAAAATAAATAAATGTATCGAATATGATATATGTTGAAATGGAATCAAACTATTATATATGTTGATTGAAATGGAATCAAACTAAAAAAAAACTTTTGTATTGATTGAAATAATTGTATAAAAGTAATGTGACATAACTAATAAAATGAATTGTTCTCTTTTCCTAATTTCAAATTTTAATTTAATATGATAATTAATTTTGTTTGCTATTTATATGTCAATGATATATTATTTCATTTGATTTTTCATTATAATAGGATAATTTTTGTGATATGAAATTACATTATAATACAGTTATACATCTTCTTTTCTTTCTTTTTCAAAAAAAAAAAGTTCTTATGAAAATTTGAAATTTTATGAATTGATAAAATATGTAAGAAAATAAGTTTTTTTTTTTTTTTTTTTTTTAAATTAAGCACAAGTGATAAAAAATTATTTTGAAAATTTTAAGTCGGAAAAATTTGAAATGTTTGTGAATATTTTTGTCACTTTTGTAACTGATTGAAACACACTGATAATAATAAATCAATTTTCAAATCGATTTATGAGATAAAAAAAAAAAAAAGAATTATTTGTTGCACATAAGATTGATTTATTATTATCAAATAGATTAATTGATTTAATGGATGGGAAATGATTAAATTTTAGGAAAAAAAACTGTGAAAGACAAAGAATGAAATTAATAGAATTAAATTGTTGGTTGTTTATGATAATAAAAATTAATTTGAAAATAAATGAATGATTTAGCTAAGATGTTCAGATCAATCTTATAAAAGTTCATTTTGATATATCTTATCAGCTAAACAATTGAAATGTGTTATTTATCAATTAGCTGTGTGATCAGCGTAAGAGCGTTTAAGAAAAAAATTGATAAATTAACAAATCATTAAAAGTGCTTTCATTTGAATGCAAATGAATTTAGGAAAGGAGAAATTGTCACAAAAATGTCACACTGATTATAACTGATAGAATATTGATATTATAAAAATAATTTAACATTTAATATCCTTAATCTACTTAAATTACATTGATATTGTGATATGATAATATTGGTAAATTATTTACACTGATTTGATAATATTGATTAAATCAGTTGAATCAATTAATGCTTTTAAAGAATGCGGCATTGATCATTTAATGATTTAATGAGCAAAAAAAAAAAAAAAAATTATATTAAATTTCTCATAATTTCATTCAGTTTAACAGCAAATGTTTTGAATCTAATAGATTTAATCAATAATAATTAGGATTCTATAGCAGTTTTACTAATTATCAATTAATTAGTTATTTTTAAAAGTTATCAAATATAGTTCTGATAATAACTTCATATTATCACGAATCAATTATTCTAAAAAAAGATTTGAGCGCAAAATTAAAATTATAAATTCAAATATAAGCATAAAACTGCTGAAATTGTTAAAATATGCATAAATTACGTAAAACTGATAGCTGTAATTATTTGAAACTATTAAAACTGAATGGAATTTTTTAAATAATAAACTTTTCTTAATTAAATGAAAAATTAATTTGACAAAAATATAATTTAAGCTAAAAATATAAATATAAAATTCTGCTTTTGAAACTTAGGTAACATTAGATGAAAAATTTAACACTTATTGGCTTGGCTAGTAGAGATATGATAACAGTTTATATCAATTATAAATTTATCACTAAAGTCAAATTTTTTATATCAGATTGCAAAAATTATAAAAATTTTTCTCGAGAAATATATCAATCGGTAAAGCTTATTTAATTAAATTAAGCTACAAAAATCTAGCAAAACAAAAATTTTAAGTTATTTTAAAATAAAAATAGGTGCAAGAAAATGTTAAATTTGAAATTTTGCAATCATTTAGCTTTCAGCATGAAGGTAATATGTAAGCTTAATTGCTAAACTTTTTGATTTTGATTAAAGTAATATATAATAAATTAAAGTAATATATAATCAATTTTTTGATTTTGATTAAAGTAATACTTAATAAATTTTTTTTTAATTAAAGTAATATTAAAAACTATTTCAAAAATTATTGGTATTAAAATTGAAAAGATTATAAATTCAAACCACATGTAAATTCTTGATAGGATTTTTATCCTGAAATTAATTATAAATATGTTTTGAAATTTGCTCATTTTTATAACAAATAATCTTTGCTTTTTCAAAATTTCTCAAATTTTGAAGGAACTACAACTATTACCAATTTCAGGATTTAAAAAAAAAAAATAAGTGACAAAATTTGTTATTTCATACTCGAGGAATTTCATAAGAAAAATTTAATTATTATTATTAATTATCAATTTATTTTCAGTGTTCAATTGTTATTTTATGATTAGTTTTTTTTTTTTTTTTTTTTTTTGCGACAAAGAAAATTTTGTCAAATAATTGAACATTTGTCCACAAAATTGTTATTAGCTTTATTGGATAGTTAAAACAATCATTTTTTGATTTGTCTAAAATGATCGTGATTTGATTCTAAATGATTGCAGTTATTTTGATCAATTAGCTATGATCAATGCTTTTTTTTTTTTTTGATTATTATTCAATGATAATTTTCCTAAATGTAAAGAAAAAAAAAAGGACGAAAATGAATTGCTTTTTGATCATTTATTAGTTGCATTGATTGCCATTGATTAGCATATATTATCTGAAATATGAGCTAATATTCGATTACTTAAAATTGAATTGCAAATTCAAGAATCAAATATTGCTAATAATTGAAAATAGCAATGACTAAATTTATAAGTAACATAATTTTTTACTTTTTTTTTTACTAATTTTTTACTTTATTACTTTTTCTAAAATATTTGAGCTATTATACAATGCAAGATAAACAATATTACATTCCAAATATTCTAAATTAAATAATACCAAATAGATATCCTTAAACATGCTAGAATTCCACATGCTAGAATAAATTTAAATAAAGCATAACCATTTAAATATCACCAAAAAAAAGTATAGTAATTTAAGTAGACAAATTTTGAAAAAAAAAAAGAAAAAAAAAGGTATGACATATATTAGTAGTTAAATTTGAAAGGTAGCAATAATAACAATAACAGTAACAATATTTACCAAATTCTTTGAAACTTTAAAAGAAAATTAGTTTTTCTTAAAAAAGAAAAAATATTTTTTCAATTTCATTAATTTCATCATTTTTAAATGAATATTTTTTGTTTCGCTGATTTTTTTTAACTAATCTAATTTAGGTACTAAATAGTTTAATTGATTCTTTTATTCTATATTATATTGCAACTAAAAAATAAAAAATTATTTCATAATTTAATTTAATCACTGAGTTATTCAATTTATTATCATCAAAACAGATAGCAAACATGATTTTTTTTTTTGTAATTTTAGGTTTTTTTTCTTTTTTCTTTCCTATCATATTTTTGTTCTCATTTTTTTTTTTTTTTTTTTGTTAAGCAAGAAAAAAGACATAAAAATTCAATGAAATACCATACGGAAATTCTATTTAAAAAAAAATTATTGATCATAAAACTTTCAATAGCCTTTGCAATTTTAACTTTTATTTTGTTTTTGTCCTTTTATCTCTTTCTTTTCTGGTCGTTTTAATTCTAGAAAAATTCATTCAGAAATTTATTCAGCCCTCATCGCTCCGCTACCACCCCCGCGCCTACAGGCCACGCCTTCGTCGCCCCGCCCCTAATACGCTTGCTTGACCACGCCCTTTTCGCCCCGCCTCCGCCACGCCCGCATGGCCACGCCCCTTTTCGTCCCGCCCCCATTACACCTCTTATCACTGTACCTCTTATCACTGTACCTCTTATCACTGCACCTCTTATCACTGCACCTCTTATCACTGTACCTCTTATCACCGTACCTCTTATCACTGTACCTCTTATCACTGCACCTCTTATCACTGTACCTCTTATCACTGCACCTCTTATCACTGCACCTCTTATCACTGTACCTCTTATCACTGCACCTCTTATCACTGCACCTCTTATCACTGTACCTCTTATCACTGCACCTCTTATCACTGTACCTCTTATCACTGCACCTCTTATCACTGAACCTCTTATCACTGCACCTCTTATCACTGTACCTTTTATCACTGCACCTCTTATCACTGTACCTCTTATCACTGCACCTCTAATCACTGTACCTCTTATCACTGTACCTCTTATCACTGTACCTCTTATCACCGTACCTCTTGGTACCGTACCTTTTGGTACCGTACCTCTTGTTACCGCACCTTTTGGTACCGTACCTCTTGGTACCGTACCTTATGGTACCGTACTTTTTGTTATTGTACCTCTTGTTACCGTACCTTTTATCACCGTACCTCTTGGTACCGTACCTTTTGGTACCATACCTTTTGTTACCGCACCTTTTGGTACCGTACCTCTTGTTACCGCACCCGTACCTCTTGGTACCGTACCTTTTATCACCGTACCTCTTGGTACCGTACCTCTTATCACTGTACCTCTTGGTACCGTACTTTTTGTTATTGTACCTCTTGTTACCGTACCTTTTGGTACCGTACCTCTTGGTACCGTACCTTTTGGTACCGTACCTCTTGGTACCGTACCTTTTGGTACCGTACCTCTTGGTACCGTACCTTTTGGTACCCGCCTCCGCCACGCCCGCATGGCCACGCCCCTTTTCGTCCCGCCCCCCGCCATTACTGCACCTCTTATCACTGTACCTCTTATCACTGCACCTCTTATCACTGCACCTCTTATCACTGTACCTCTTATCACCGTACCTCTTATCACTGTACCTCTTATCACTGCACCTCTTATCACTGTACCTCTTATCACTGCACCTCTTATCACTGTACCTCTTATCACTGCACCTCTTATCACTGAACCTCTTATCACTGCACCTCTTATCACTGTACCTTTTATCACTGCACCTCTTATCACTGTACCTCTTATCACTGCACCTCTAATCACTGTACCTCTTATCACTGTACCTCTTATCACTGTACCTCTTATCACCGTACCTCTTGGTACCGTACCTTTTGGTACCGTACCTCTTGTTACCGCACCTTTTGGTACCGTACCTCTTGGTACCGTACCTTATGGTACCGTACTTTTGTTATTGTACCTCTTGTTACCGTACCTTTATCACCGTACCTCTTGGTACCGTACCTTTGGTACCGTACCACACTCGTACCTCTTGGTACCGTACCTTTTATCACCGTACCTCTTGGTACCGTACCTCTTATCACTGTACCTCTTGGTACCGTACTTTTGTTATTGTACCTCTTGTTACCGTACCTTTTGTACCGTACCTCTTGGTACCGTATTTTTGGTACCGTACCTCTTGGTACCGTACCTTTTATCACCGTACCTCTTGGTACCGTACTTTTGTTATTGTACCTCTTGTTACCGTACCTTTTGGTACCGTACCTCTTGGTACCGTACCTTTATCACCGTACCTCGTGGTACCGTATCTTTTATTACTGTACCTCTTGGTACCGTACCTCTTGTTACCGTACTTTTTATCACTGTATCTCTTGGTACCGTACTTCCTATCACCGTTTTAACAAAGATATGGTACCAAAAGGCGCGGTAACAAGAGGTTCGGTACTAAGAGGTACGGTAACTAAGAGGTACAATAACAAAAAGTACGGTACCAAGAGGTACAGTGATAAGAGGTACGGTACCAAGAGATACAGTGATAAAAGTACGGTAACAAGAAGTACGGTAGCAAGAGGTACATTAACAAAAGATACGGTACCAAAAGATACAATAACAAAATTACGGTACCAAGAGGTACGGTGATAAAGGTACGGTACCAAGAGGTACAGTAATAAAAGATACGGTACCACGAGGTACAATAACAAAAGTACGGTACCAAGAGGTACGGTAACAAGAGGTACAATAAGAAAAAGTACGGTACGAAGAGGTACAGTGATAAGAGGTACGGTACCAAGAGATACAGTGATAAAAAGTACGGTAACAAGAGGTACGGTACCAAGAGGTACAGTAATAAAGATACGGTACCACGAGGTACAATAACAAAAGTACGGTACCAAGAAGTAGAATAATAAAAGGTGCGGTAACAAGAGGTACATTAACAAAAGATACGGTACTAAAAGATACAATAACAAAAATTACGGTACCAAGAGGTACGGTGATAAAAGGTACGGTACCAAGAGGTACGGTGATAAAAGTACGGTACCAAGAATTACGGTACCAAAGGTACGGTAACAAGAGGTACAATAACAAAAGTACGGTACCAAGAGGTACGGTGATAAAAGGTACGGTACCAAGAGGTACGGTACTAAAAGTACGGTAACAGGAGGTACAATAACAAAAGTACGGTACCAAGAGGTACAGTGATAAGAGGTACAGTAATAAAGATACGGTACCACGAGTACAATAACAAAAGTACGGTACCAAGAGGTACAGTGATAAAAAATACGGTTACAAGAGGTACGGTGATAAAAGGTACGGTACTAAGAGGTACGGTACCAAAAGGTGCGGTAACAAGAGGTTCGGTACCAAGAGGTACGGTAACAAGAGGTACAATAACAAAAAGTACGGTACCAAGAGGTACAGTGATAAGAGGTACGGTACCAAGAGATACAGTGATAAAAAGTACGGTAACAAGAGGTACATCAACAAAAGATACGGTACCAAAAGATACAATAACAAAAATACGGTACCAAGAGGTACGGTGATAAAAGGTACGGTACCAAAAGGTACGGTACCAAAAGGTACGGTAACAAAAGGTACAATAACAAAAAGTACGGTACCAAGAGGTACAGTGATAAGAGGTACGGTACCAAGAGGTACGGTGATAAAAGGTACGGTACCAAGAGGTACGGTACCAAAAGGTGCGGTAACAAGAGGTACGGTACCAAAAGGTACGGTACCAAGAGGTACGGTGATAAAAGGTACGGTAACAAGAGGTACAATAACAAAAAGTACGGTACCATAAGGTACGGTACCAAGAGGTACGGTACCAAAAGGTGCGGTAACAAGAGGTACGGTACCAAAAGGTGCGGTACCAAGAGGTACGGTGATAAAAGGTACGGTACCAAGAGGTACGGTGATAAAAGTACGGTACCAAGAGGTACGGTACCAAAAGGCGCGGTAACAAGAGGTACAATAACAAAAAGTACGGTACCAAGAGGTACAGTGATAAGAGGTACGGTACCAAGAGATACAGTGATAAAAAGTACGGTAACAAGAAGTACGGTAGCAAGAGGTACATTAACAAAAGATACGGTACCAAAAGATACAATAACAAAAATTACGGTACCAAGAGGTACGGTGATAAAAGGTACGGTACCAAGAGGTACAGTAATAAAAGATACGGTACCACGAGGTACAATAACAAAAAGTACGGTACCAAGAGATACGGTAACAAGAGGTACAATAAGAAAAAGTACGGTACGAAGAGGTACAGTGATAAGAGGTACGGTACCAAGAGATACAGTGATAAAGAAGTACGGTAACAAGAGGTACGGTACCAAGAGGTACAGTAATAAAAGATACGGTACCACGAGGTACAATAACAAAAAGTACGGTACCAAGAAGTAGAATAATAAAAGGTGCGGTAACAAGAGGTACATTAACAAAAGATACGGTACTAAAAGATACAATAACAAAAATTACGGTACCAAGAGGTACAGTGATAAGAGGTACAGTAATAAAAGATACGGTACCACGAGGTACAATAACAAAAAGTACGGTACCAAGAGGTACAGTGATAAAAAGTACGGTTACAAGAGGTACGGTGATAAAAGGTACGGTACCAAGAGGTACGGTACCAAAAGGTGCGGTAACAAGAGGTTCGGTACCAAGAGGTACGGTAACAAGAGGTACAATAACAAAAAGTACGGTACCAAGAGGTACAGTGATAAGAGGTACGGTACCAAGAGATACAGTGATAAAAAGTACGGTAACAAGAGGTACATCAACAAAAGATACGGTACCAAAAGATACAATAACAAAAATACGGTACCAAGAGGTACGGTGATAAAAGGTACGGTACCAAGAGGTACGGTACCAAAAGGTACGGTAACAAGAGGTACAATAACAAAAAGTACGGTACCAAGAGGTACAGTGATAAAAGGTACGGTACCAAGAGGTACGGTGATAAAAGGTACGGTACCAAGAGGTACGGTACCAAAAGGTGCGGTAACAAGAGGTACGGTACCAAAAGGTGCGGTAACAAGAGGTACGGTACCAAAAGGTACGGTACCAAGAGGTACGGTAACAAGAGGTACGGTACCAAAAGGTGCGGTACCAAGAGGTACAGTGATAAGAGGTACAGTGATAAGAGGTACAGTGATAAGAGGTGCAGTGATAAGAGGTACAGTGATAAGAGGTGCAGTGATAAAAGGTACAGTGATAAGAGGTACAGTGATAAGAGGTACAGTGATAAGAGGTGCAGTGATAAGAGGTACAGTGATAAGAGGTACGGTGATAAGAGGTACAGTGATAAGAGGTGCAGTGATAAGAGGTACAGTGATAAGAGGTACAGTGATAAGAGGTACAGTGATAAGAGGTGCAGTAATGGCGGGGGGCGGGACGAAAAGGGGCGTGGCCATGCGGGCGTGGCGGAGGCGGGGCGAAAAGGGCGTGGTCAAGCAAGCGTATTAGGGGCGGGGCGACGAAGGCGTGGCCTGTAGGCGCGGGGGTGGTAGCGGAGCGATGAGGGCTGAATAAATTTCTGAATGAATTTTTCTAGAATTAAAACGACCAGAAAAGAAAGAGATAAAAGGACAAAAACAAAATAAAAAGTTAAAATTGCAAAGGCTATTGAAAGTTTTATGATCAATAATTTTTTTTTTTAAATAGAATTTCCGTATGGTATTTCATTGAATTTTTATGTCTTTTTTCTTGCTTAACAAAAAAAAAAAAAAAAAAATGAGAACAAAAAAATATGATAGGAAAGAAAAAAGAAAAAAAAAACCTAAAATTACAAAAAAAAAAAATCATGTTTGCTATCTGTTTTGATGATAATAAATTGAATAACTCAGTGATTAAATTAAATTATGAAATAATTTTTTATTTTTTAGTTGCAATATAATATAGAATAAAAGAATCAATTAAACTATTTAGTACCTAAATTAGATTAGTTAAAAAAAATCAGCGAAACAAAAAATATTCATTTAAAAATGATGAAATTAATGAAATTGAAAAAATATTTTTTCTTTTTTAAGAAAAACTAATTTTCTTTTAAAGTTTCAAAGAATTTGGTAAATATTGTTACTGTTATTGTTATTATTGCTACCTTTCAAATTTAACTACTAATATATGTCATACCTTTTTTTTTCTTTTTTTTTTTCAAAATTTGTCTACTTAAATTACTATACTTTTTTTTTGGTGATATTTAAATGGTTATGCTTTATTTAAATTTATTCTAGCATGTGGAATTCTAGCATGTTTAAGGATATTTATTTGGTATTATTTAATTTAGAATATTTGGAATGTAATATTGTTTATCTTGTATAATAGCTCAAATATTTTAGAAAAAGTAATAAAATTAATGAAATTGAAAAATATTTTTCTTTTAAGAAAAACTAATTTTCTTTTAAAGTTTCAAAGAATTTGGTAAATATTGTTACTGTTATTGTTATTATTGCTACCTTTCAAATTTAACTACTAATATATGTCATACCTTTTTTTTTTTTTTTTTTCAAAATTTGTCTACTTAAATTACTATACTTTTTTTTTTTGGTGATATTTAAATGGTTATGCTTTATTTAAATTTATTCTAGCATGTGGAATTCTAGCATGTTTAAGGATATCTATTTGGTATTATTTAATTTAGAATATTTGGAATGTAATATTGTTTATCTTGTATAATAGCTCAAATATTTTAGAAAAAGTAATAAATTTTGATTTTCTAGCTGAAGTTTTTGGGAAAATTGTTCTGGGAAGTATAATAATTATAAAATAAATAAATGTATCGAATATGATATATGTTGAAATGGAATCAAACTATTATATATGTTGATTGAAATGGAATCAAACTAAAAAAAAACTTTTGTATTGATTGAAATAATTGTATAAAAGTAATGTGACATAACTAATAAAATGAATTGTTCTCTTTTCCTAATTTCAAATTTTAATTTAATATGATAATTAATTTTGTTTGCTATTTATATGTCAATGATATATTATTTCATTTGATTTTTCATTATAATAGGATAATTTTTGATATGAAATTACATTATAATACAGTTATACATCTTCTTTTCTTTCTTTTTCAAAAAAAAAAAGTTCTTATGAAAATTTGAAATTTTATGAATTGATAAAATATGTAAGAAAATAAGTTTTTTTTTTTTTTTTTTTTTTTTAAATTAAGCACAAGTGATAAAAATTATTTTGAAAATTTTAAGTCGGAAAAATTTGAAATGTTTGTGAATATTTTTGTCACTTTTGTAACTGATTGAAACACACTGATAATAATAAATCAATTTTCAAATCGATTTATGAGATAAAAAAAAAAAAAGAATTATTTGTTGCACATAAGATTGATTTATTATTATCAAATAGATTAATTGATTTAATGGATGGGAAATGATTAAATTTTAGGAAAAAAAACTGTGAAAGACAAAGAATGAAATTAATAGAATTAAATTGTTGGTTGTTTATGATAATAAAAATTAATTTGAAAATAAATGAATGATTTAGCTAAGATGTTCAGATCAATCTTATAAAAGTTCATTTTGATATATCTTATCAGCTAAACAATTGAAATGTGTTATTTATCAATTAGCTGTGTGATCAGCGTAAGAGCGTTTAAGAAAAAAAAATTGATAAATTAACAAATCATTAAAAGTGCTTTCATTTGAATGCAAATGAATTTAGGAAAGGAGAAATTGTCACAAAAATGTCACACTGATTATAACTGATAGAATATTGATATTATAAAAATAATTTAACATTTAATATCCTTAATCTACTTAAATTACATTGATATTGTGATATGATAATATTGGTAAATTATTTACACTGATTTGATAATATTGATTAAATCAGTTGAATCAATTAATGCTTTTAAAGAATGCGGCATTGATCATTTAATGATTTAATGAGCAAAAAAAAAAAAAAAAATTATATTAAATTTCTCATAATTTCATTCAGTTTAACAGCAAATGTTTTGAATCTAATAGATTTAATCAATAATAATTAGGATTCTATAGCAGTTTTACTAATTATCAATTAATTAGTTATTTTTAAAAGTTATCAAATATAGTTCTGATAATAACTTCATATTATCACGAATCAATTATTCTAAAAAAAGATTTGAGCGCAAAATTAAAATTATAAATTCAAATATAAGCATAAAACTGCTGAAATTGTTAAAATATGCATAAATTACGTAAAACTGATAGCTGTAATTATTTGAAACTATTAAAACTGAATGGAATTTTTTAAATAATAAACTTTTCTTAATTAAATGAAAAAATTAATTTGACAAAAATATAATTTAAGCTAAAAATATAAATATAAAATTCTGCTTTTGAAACTTAGGTAACATTAGATGAAAAATTTAACACTTATTGGCTTGGCTAGTAGAGATATGATAACAGTTTATATCAATTATAAATTTATCACTAAAGTCAAATTTTTTATATCAGATTGCAAAAATTATAAAAATTTTTCTCGAGAAATATATCAATCGGTAAAGCTTATTTAATTAAATTAAGCTACAAAAATCTAGCAAAACAAAAATTTTAAGTTATTTTAAAATAAAAATAGGTGCAAGAAAATGTTAAATTTGAAATTTTGCAATCATTTAGCTTTCAGCATGAAGGTAATATGTAAGCTTAATTGCTAAACTTTTTGATTTTGATTAAAGTAATATATAATAAATTAAAGTAATATATAATCAATTTTTTGATTTTGATTAAAGTAATACTTAATAAATTTTTTTTTAATTAAAGTAATATTAAAAACTATTTCAAAAATTATTGGTATTAAAATTGAAAAGATTATAAATTCAAACCACATGTAAATTCTTGATAGGATTTTTATCCTGAAATTAATTATAAATATGTTTTGAAATTTGCTCATTTTTATAACAAATAATCTTTGCTTTTTCAAAATTTCTCAAATTTTGAAGGAACTACAACTATTACCAATTTCAGGATTTAAAAAAAAAAAAATAAGTGACAAAATTTGTTATTTCATACTCGAGGAATTTCATAAGAAAAAATTTAATTATTATTATTAATTATCAATTTATTTTCAGTGTTCAATTGTTATTTTATGATTAGTTTTTTTTTTTTTTTTTTTTTGCGACAAAGAAAATTTTGTCAAATAATTGAACATTTGTCCACAAAATTGTTATTAGCTTTATTGGATAGTTAAAACAATCATTTTTTGATTTGTCTAAAATGATCGTGATTTGATTCTAAATGATTGCAGTTATTTTGATCAATTAGCTATGATCAATGCTTTTTTTTTTTTTGAACTGATTATTATTCAATGATAATTTTCCTAAATGTAAAGAAAAAAAAAGGACGAAAATGAATTGCTTTTTGATCATTTATTAGTTGCATTGATTGCCATTGATTAGCATATATTATCTGAAATATGAGCTAATATTCGATTACTTAAAATTGAATTGCAAATTCAAGAATCAAATATTGCTAATAATTGAAAATAGCAATGACTAAATTTATAAGTAACATAATTTTTACTTTTTTTTTTACTAATTTTTTACTTTATTACTTTTTCTAAAATATTTGAGCTATTATACAATGCAAGATAAACAATATTACATTCCAAATATTCTAAATTAAATATTAGCAAATAGATGTCCTTAAACATGCTAGAATTCCACATGCTAGAATAAATTTAAATAAAGCATAACCATTTAAATATCACCAAAAAAAAAGTATAGTAATTTAAGTAGACAAATTTTGAAAAAAAAAAAGAAAAAAAAAAGGTATGACATATATTAGTAGTTAAATTTGAAAGGTAGCAATAATAACAATAACAGTAACAATATTTACCAAATTCTTTGAAACTTTAAAAGAAAATTAGTTTTTCTTAAAAAAGAAAAATATTTTTCAATTTCATTAATTTCATCATTTTTAAATGAATATTTTTTGTTTCGCTGATTTTTTTTAACTAATCTAATTTAGGTACTAAATAGTTTAATTGATTCTTTTATTCTATATTATATTGCAACTAAAAAATAAAAAATTATTTCATAATTTAATTTAATCACTGAGTTATTCAATTTATTATCATCAAAACAGATAGCAAACATGATTTTTTTTTTTGTAATTTTAGGTTTTTTTTTCTTTTTCTTTCCTATCATATTTTTTTGTTCTCATTTTTTTTTTTTTTTTTTGTTAAGCAAGAAAAAAGACATAAAAATTCAATGAAATACCATACGGAAATTCTATTTAAAAAAAAAAATTATTGATCATAAAACTTTCAATAGCCTTTGCAATTTTAACTTTTTATTTTGTTTTTGTCCTTTTATCTCTTTCTTTTCTGGTCGTTTTAATTCTAGAAAAATTCATTCAGAAATTTATTCAGCCCTCATCGCTCCGCTACCACCCCCGCGCCTACAGGCCACGCCTTCGTCGCCCCGCCCCTAATACGCTTGCTTGACCACGCCCTTTTCGCCCCGCCTCCGCCACGCCCGCATGGCCACGCCCCTTTTCGTCCCGCCCCCCGCCATTACTGCACCTCTTATCACTGTACCTCTTATCACTGCACCTCTTATCACTGCACCTCTTATCACTGTACCTCTTATCACCGTACCTCTTATCACTGTACCTCTTATCACTGCACCTCTTATCACTGTACCTCTTATCACTGTACCTCTTATCACTGTACCTCTTATCACTGCACCTCTTATCACTGTACCTCTTATCACTGCACCTCTTATCACTGCACCTCTTATCACTGTACCTCTTATCACTGCACCTCTAATCACTGTACCTCTTATCACTGTACCTCTTATCACTGTACCTCTTATCACCGTACCTCTTGGTACCGTACCTTTTACCGTACTCTTGTTACCGCACCTTTTGGTACCGTACCTCTTGGTACCGTACCTTATGGTACCGTACTTTTTGTTATTGTACCTCTTGGTACCGTACCTTTTATCACCGTACCTCTTGGTACCGTACCTCTTATCACTGTACCTCTTGGTACCGTACTTCTTGTTATTGTACCTCTTGTTACCGTACCTTTTGGTACCGTACCTCTTGGTACCGTACCTTTTGGTACCGTACCTCTTGGTACCGTACCTTTTGGTACCGTACCTCTTGGTACCGTACCTTTTATCACCGTACCTCTTGGTACCGTACTTTTTGTTATTGTACCTCTTGTTACCGTACCTTTTGGTACCGTACCTCTTGGTACCGTACCTTTTATCACCGTACCTCGTGGTACCGTATCTTTTATTACTGTACCTCTTGGTACCGTACCTCTTGTTACCGTACTTTTTATCACTGTATCTCTTGGTACCGTACTTCCTATCACCGTTTTAACAAAAGATATGGTACCAAAAGGCGCGGTAACAAGAGGTTCGGTACTAAAAGGTACGGTAACAAGAGGTACAATAACAAAAAGTACGGTACCAAGAGGTACAGTGATAAGAGGTACGGTACCAAGAGATACAGTGATAAAAGTACGGTAACAAGAAGTACGGTAGCAAGAGGTACATTAACAAAAGATACGGTACCAAAAGATACAATAACAAAAATTACGGTACCAAGAGGTACGGTGATAAAGAGGTACGGTACCAAGAGGTACAGTAATAAAAGATACGGTACCACAAGGTACAATAACAAAAAGTACGGTACCAAAAGGTACGGTAACAAGAGGTACAATAAGAAAAGTACGGTACGAAGAGGTACAGTGATAAGAGGTACGGTACCAAGAGATACAGTGATAAAAAGTACGGTAACAAGAGGTACGGTACCAAGAGGTACAGTAATAAAAGATACGGTACCACGAGGTACAATAACAAAAAGTACGGTACCAAGAAGTAGAATAATAAAAGGTGCGGTAACAAGAGGTACATTAACAAAAGATACGGTACTAAAAGATACAATAACAAAAATTACGGTACCAAGAGGTACGGTGATAAAAGGTACGGTACCAAGAGGTACGGTGATAAAAGTACGGTACCAAGAGGTACGGTACCAAAAGGTACGGTAACAAGAGGTACAATAACAAAAAGTACGGTACCAAGAGGTACGGTGATAAAAGGTACGGTACCAAGAGGTACGGTACTAAAAGGTACGGTAACAAGAGGTACAATAACAAAAGTACGGTACCAAGAGGTACAGTGATAAGAGGTACAGTAATAAAAGATACGGTACCACGAGGTACAATAACAAAAGTACGGTACCAAGAGGTACAGTGATAAAAGTACGGTTACAAGAGGTACGGTGATAAAAGGTACGGTACCAAGAGGTACGGTACCAAAAGGTGCGGTAACAAGAGGTTCGGTACCAAGAGGTACGGTAACAAGAGGTACAATAACAAAAAGTACGGTACCAAGAGGTACAGTGATAAGAGGTACGGTACCAAGAGATACAGTGATAAAAAGTACGGTAACAAGAGGTACATCAACAAAAGATACGGTACCAAAAGATACAATAACAAAAATACGGTACCAAGAGGTACGGTGATAAAAGGTACGGTACCAAGAGGTACGGAACCAAAAGGTACGGTAACAAGAGGTACAATAACAAAAAGTACGGTACCAAGAGGTACAGTGATAAAAGGTACGGTACCAAGAGGTACGGTGATAAAAGGTACGGTACCAAGAGGTACGGTACCAAAAGGTGCGGTAACAAGAGGTACGGTACCAAAAGGTGCGGTAACAAGAGGTACGGTACCAAAAGGTACGGTACCAAGAGGTGCGGTAACAAGAGGTACGGTACCAAAAGGTGCGGTACCAAGAGGTACAGTGATAAGAGGTACAGTGATAAGAGGTACAGTGATAAGAGGTACAGTGATAAGAGGTGCAGTGATAAGAGGTACAGTGATAAGAGGTGCAGTGATAAGAGGTGCAGTGATAAGAGGTACAGTGATAAGAGGTGCAGTGATAAGAGGTACAGTGATAAGAGGTACAGTGATAAGAGGTGCAGTGATAAGAGGTACAGTGATAAGAGGTACAGTGATAAGAGGTACAGTGATAAGAGGTGCAGTAATGGCGGGGGGCGGGACGAAAAGGGGCGTGGCCATGCGGGCGTGGCGGAGGCGGGGCGAAAAGGGCGTGGTCAAGCAAGCGTATTAGGGGCGGGGCGACGAAGGCGTGGCCTGTAGGCGCGGGGGTGGTAGCGGAGCGATGAGGGCTGAATAAATTTCTGAATGAATTTTTCTAGAATTAAAACGACCAGAAAAGAAAGAGATAAAAGGACAAAAACAAAATAAAAAGTTAAAATTGCAAAGGCTATTGAAAGTTTTATGATCAATAATTTTTTTTTAAATGAATTTCCGTATGGTATTTCATTGAATTTTTATGTCTTTTTTTCTTGCTTAACAAAAAAAAAAAAAAAAAAAATGAGAACAAAAAATATGATAGGAAAGAAAAAGAAAAAAAACCTAAAATTACAAAAAAAAAAAAATCATGTTTGCTATCTGTTTTGATGATAATAAATTGAATAACTCAGTGATTAAATTAAATTATGAAATAATTTTTATTTTTAGTTGCAATATAATATAGAATAAAAGAATCAATTAAACTATTTAGTACCTAAATTAGATTAGTTAAAAAAATCAGCGAAACAAAAAATATTCATTTAAAAATGATGAAATTAATGAAATTGAAAAAATATTTTTCTTTTTTAAGAAAAACTAATTTTCTTTTAAAGTTTCAAAGAATTTGGTAAATATTGTTACTGTTATTGTTATTATTGCTACCTTTCAAATTTAACTACTAATATATGTCATACCTTTTTTTCTTTTTTTTTTTCAAAATTTGTCTACTTAAATTACTATACTTTTTTTTTTTGGTGATATTTAAATGGTTATGCTTTATTTAAATTTATTCTAGCATGTGGAATTCTAGCATGTTTAAGGATATTTATTTGGTATTATTTAATTTAGAATATTTGGAATGTAATATTGTTTATCTTGTATAATAGCTCAAATATTTTAGAAAAAGTAATAAAATTAATGAAATTGAAAAAATATTTTTTCTTTTTTAAGAAAAACTAATTTTCTTTTAAAGTTTCAAAGAATTTGGTAAATATTGTTACTGTTATTGTTATTATTGCTACCTTTCAAATTTAACTACTAATATATGTCATACCTTTTTTTTTTCTTTTTTTTTTCAAAATTTGTCTACTTAAATTACTATACTTTTTTTTTTTGGTGATATTTAAATGGTTATGCTTTATTTAAATTTATTCTAGCATGTGGAATTCTAGCATGTTTAAGGATATCTATTTGGTATTATTTAATTTAGAATATTTGGAATGTAATATTGTTTATCTTGTATAATAGCTCAAATATTTTAGAAAAAGTAATAAATTTTGATTTTCTAGCTGAAGTTTTTGGGAAAATTGTTCTGGGAAGTATAATAATTATAAAATAAATAAATGTATCGAATATGATATATGTTGAAATGGAATCAAACTATTATATATGTTGATTGAAATGGAATCAAACTAAAAAAAAACTTTTGTATTGATTGAAATAATTGTATAAAAGTAATGTGACATAACTAATAAAATGAATTGTTCTCTTTTTCCTAATTTCAAATTTTAATTTAATATGATAATTAATTTTGTTTGCTATTTATATGTCAATGATATATTATTTCATTTGATTTTTCATTATAATAGGATAATTTTTGTGATATGAAATTACATTATAATACAGTTATACATCTTCTTTTCTTTCTTTTTCAAAAAAAAAAAGTTCTTATGAAAATTTGAAATTTTATGAATTGATAAAATATGTAAGAAAATAAGTTTTTTTTTTTTTTTTTTTTTTTTTAAATTAAGCACAAGTGATAAAAATTATTTTGAAAATTTTAAGTCGGAAAAATTTGAAATGTTTGTGAATATTTTTGTCACTTTTGTAACTGATTGAAACACACTGATAATAATAAATCAATTTTCAAATCGATTTATGAGATAAAAAAAAAAAAAAGAATTATTTGTTGCACATAAGATTGATTTATTATTATCAAATAGATTAATTGATTTAATGGATGGGAAATGATTAAATTTTAGGAAAAAAAACTGTGAAAGACAAAGAATGAAATTAATAGAATTAAATTGTTGGTTGTTTATGATAATAAAAATTAATTTGAAAATAAATGAATGATTTAGCTAAGATGTTCAGATCAATCTTATAAAAGTTCATTTTGATATATCTTATCAGCTAAACAATTGAAATGTGTTATTTATCAATTAGCTGTGTGATCAGCGTAAGAGCGTTTAAGAAAAAAAAATTGATAAATTAACAAATCATTAAAAGTGCTTTCATTTGAATGCAAATGAATTTAGGAAAGGAGAAATTGTCACAAAAATGTCACACTGATTATAACTGATAGAATATTGATATTATAAAAATAATTTAACATTTAATATCCTTAATCTACTTAAATTACATTGATATTGTGATATGATAATATTGGTAAATTATTTACACTGATTTGATAATATTGATTAAATCAGTTGAATCAATTAATGCTTTTAAAGAATGCGGCATTGATCATTTAATGATTTAATGAGCAAAAAAAAAAAAAAAATTATATTAAATTTCTCATAATTTCATTCAGTTTAACAGCAAATGTTTTGAATCTAATAGATTTAATCAATAATAATTAGGATTCTATAGCAGTTTTACTAATTATCAATTAATTAGTTATTTTTAAAAGTTATCAAATATAGTTCTGATAATAACTTCATATTATCACGAATCAATTATTCTAAAAAAGATTTGAGCGCAAAATTAAAATTATAAATTCAAATATAAGCATAAAACTGCTGAAATTGTTAAAATATGCATAAATTACGTAAAACTGATAGCTGTAATTATTTGAAACTATTAAAACTGAATGGAATTTTTTAAATAATAAACTTTTCTTAATTAAATGAAAAAATTAATTTGACAAAAATATAATTTAAGCTAAAAATATAAATATAAAATTCTGCTTTTGAAACTTAGGTAACATTAGATGAAAAATTTAACACTTATTGGCTTGGCTAGTAGAGATATGATAACAGTTTATATCAATTATAAATTTATCACTAAAGTCAAATTTTTATATCAGATTGCAAAAATTATAAAAATTTTTCTCGAGAAATATATCAATCGGTAAAGCTTATTTAATTAAATTAAGCTACAAAAATCTAGCAAAACAAAAATTTTAAGTTATTTTAAAATAAAAATAGGTGCAAGAAAATGTTAAATTTGAAATTTTGCAATCATTTAGCTTTCAGCATGAAGGTAATATGTAAGCTTAATTGCTAAACTTTTTGATTTTGATTAAAGTAATATATAATAAATTAAAGTAATATATAATCAATTTTTTGATTTTGATTAAAGTAATACTTAATAAATTTTTTTAATTAAAGTAATATTAAAAACTATTTCAAAAATTATTGGTATTAAAATTGAAAAGATTATAAATTCAAACCACATGTAAATTCTTGATAGGATTTTTATCCTGAAATTAATTATAAATATGTTTTGAAATTTGCTCATTTTTATAACAAATAATCTTTGCTTTTTCAAAATTTCTCAAATTTTGAAGGAACTACAACTATTACCAATTTCAGGATTTAAAAAAAAAAATAAGTGACAAAATTTGTTATTTCATACTCGAGGAATTTCATAAGAAAAATTTAATTATTATTATTAATTATCAATTTATTTTCAGTGTTCAATTGTTATTTTATGATTAGTTTTTTTTTTTTTTTTTTTTTTGCGACAAAGAAAATTTTGTCAAATAATTGAACATTTGTCCACAAAATTGTTATTAGCTTTATTGGATAGTTAAAACAATCATTTTTTGATTTGTCTAAAATGATCGTGATTTGATTCTAAATGATTGCAGTTATTTTGATCAATTAGCTATGATCAATGCTTTTTTTTTTTTTGAACTGATTATTATTCAATGATAATTTTCCTAAATGTAAAGAAAAAAAAAAGGACGAAAATGAATTGCTTTTTGATCATTTATTAGTTGCATTGATTGCCATTGATTAGCATATATTATCTGAAATATGAGCTAATATTCGATTACTTAAAATTGAATTGCAAATTCAAGAATCAAATATTGCTAATAATTGAAAATAGCAATGACTAAATTTATAAGTAACATAATTTTTTACTTTTTTTTTTTTACTAATTTTTTACTTTATTACTTTTTCTAAAATATTTGAGCTATTATACAATGCAAGATAAACAATATTACATTCCAAATATTCTAAATTAAATATTAGCAAATAGATGTCCTTAAACATGCTAGAATTCCACATGCTAGAATAAATTTAAATAAAGCATAACCATTTAAATATCACCAAAAAAAAAAGTATAGTAATTTAAGTAGACAAATTTTGAAAAAAAAAAAAAAAAAAAAGGTATGACATATATTAGTAGTTAAATTTGAAAGGTAGCAATAATAACAATAACAGTAACAATATTTACCAAATTCTTTGAAACTTTAAAAGAAAATTAGTTTTTCTTAAAAAGAAAAAATATTTTTCAATTTCATTAATTTCATCATTTTTAAATGAATATTTTTTGTTTCGCTGATTTTTTTAACTAATCTAATTTAGGTACTAAATAGTTTAATTGATTCTTTTATTCTATATTATATTGCAACTAAAAATAAAAAATTATTTCATAATTTAATTTAATCACTGAGTTATTCAATTTATTATCATCAAAACAGATAGCAAACATGATTTTTTTTTTGTAATTTTAGGTTTTTTTTTCTTTTTCTTTCCTATCATATTTTTTGTTCTCATTTTTTTTTTTTTTTTTTTTGTTAAGCAAGAAAAAAAGACATAAAAATTCAATGAAATACCATACGGAAATTCCATTTAAAAAAAAAAATTATTGATCATAAAACTTTCAATAGCCTTTGCAATTTTAACTTTTTATTTTGTTTTTGTCCTTTTATCTCTTTCTTTTCTGGTCGTTTTAATTCTAGAAAAATTCATTCAGAAATTTATTCAGCCCTCATCGCTCCGCTACCACCCCCGCGCCTACAGGCCACGCCTTCGTCGCCCCGCCCCTAATACGCTTGCTTGACCACGCCCTTTTCGCCCCGCCTCCGCCACGCCCGCATGGCCACGCCCCTTTTCGTCCCGCCCCCCGCCATTACTGCACCTCTTATCACTGTACCTCTTATCACTGCACCTCTTATCACTGCACCTCTTATCACTGTACCTCTTATCACTGTACCTCTTATCACTGTACCTCTTATCACTGCACCTCTTATCACTGTACCTCTTATCACTGCACCTCTTATCACTGCACCTCTTATCACTGTACCTCTTATCACTGCACCTCTTATCACTGTACCTCTTATCACTGTACCTCTTATCACTGCACCTCTTATCACTGTACCTCTTATCACTGCACCTCTTATCACTGCACCTCTTATCACTGTACCTCTTCTCACTGCACCTCTTATCACTGTACCTCTTATCACTGCACCTCTTATCACTGTACCTCTTATCACTGCACCTCTTATCACTGTACCTTTTATCACTGCACCTCTTATCACCGTACCTTTATCACTGCACCTCTAATCACTGTACCTCTTATCACTGTACCTCTTATCACTGTACCTTTATCACCGTACCTCTTGGTACCGTACCTTTTGTACCGTACCTCTTGTTACCGTACCTGGTACCGTACCTTGGTACCGTACCTTATGGTACCGTACTTTTGTTATTGTACCTCTTGTTACCGTACCTTTATCACCGTTCTTGGTACCGTACCTTTGGTACCGTACCTTTGTTACCGTACCGTACCTCTTGGTACCGTACCTTTTATCACCGTACCTCTTGGTACCGTACCTCTATCACTGTACCTCTTGGTACCGTACTTTTGTTATTGTACCTCTTGTTACCGTACCTTTTGGTACCGTACCTCTTGGTTTTACAAAAATATGGTACCTCTTGGTACCGTACCTTTTATCACCGTACCTCTTGGTACCATTCTTTGTATTGTACCTCTTGTTACCGTATTTGGTACCGTACCTCTTGGTACCGTACCTTTTATCACCGTACCTCGTGGTACCGTATCTTTTATTACTGTACCTCTTGGTGTACCTCTTGTTACCGTAGTTTTTATCACTGTATCTTTGGTACCGTACTTCCTATCACCGTTTTAACAAAGATATGGTACCAAAGGCGCGGTAACAAGAGGTTCGGTACTAAAAGGTACGGTAACAAGAGGTACAATAACAAAAAGTACGGTACCAAGAGGTACAGTGATAAGAGGTACGGTACCAGAGATACAGTGATAAAAGTACGGTAACAAGAAGTACGGTAGAGAGGTACATTAACAAAAGACGGTACCAAAAGATACAATAACAAAAATTACGGTACCAAGAGGTACGGTGATAAAAGGTACGGTACCAAGAGGTACAGTAATAAAAGATACGGTACCACGAGGTACAATAACAAAAAGTACGGTACCAAGAGGTACGGTAACAAGAGGTACAATAAGAAAAAGTACGGTACGAAGAGGTACAGTGATAAGAGGTACGGTACCAAGAGATACAGTGATAAAAAGTACGGTAACAAGAGGTACGGTACCAAGAGGTACAGTAATAAAAGATACGGTACCACGAGGTACAATAACAAAAAGTACGGTACCAAGAAGTAGAATAATAAAAGGTGCGGTAACAAGAGGTACATTAACAAAAGATACGGTACTAAAAGATACAATAACAAAATTACGGTACCGAGAGGTACGGTGATAAAGGTACGGTACCAAGAGGTACGGTGATAAAGATACGGTACCACGAGGTACAATAACAAAAGTACGGTACCAAGAGGTACGGTAACAAGAGGTACAATAAGAAAAGTACAACGAAGAGGTACAGTGATAAGAGGTACGGTACCAAGAGATACAGTGATAAAAGTACGGTAACAAGAGGTACGGTACCAAGAGGTACAGTAATAAAAGATACGGTACCACGAGGTACAATAACAAAAAGTACGGTACCAAGAAGTAGAATAATAAAAGGTGCGGTAACAAGAGGTACATTAACAAAAGATACGGTACTAAAAGATACAATAACAAAAATTACGGTACCGAGAGGTACGGTGATAAAAGGTACGGTACCAAGAGGTACGGTGATAAAAATACGGTACCAAGAGGATATTTAAATGGTTATGCTTTATTTAAATTTATTCTAGCATGTGGAATTCTAGCATGTTTAAGGATATCTATTTGGTATTATTTAATTTAGAATATTTGGAATGTAATATTGTTTATCTTGTATAATAGCTCAAATATTTTAGAAAAAGTAATAAATTTTGATTTTCTAGCTGAAGTTTTTTTGGGAAAATTGTTCTGGGAAGTATAATAATTATAAAATAAATAAATGTATCGAATATGATATATGTTGAAATGGAATCAAACTATTATATATGTTGATTGAAATGGAATCAAACTAAAAAAAAACTTTTGTATTGATTGAAATAATTGTATAAAAGTAATGTGACATAACTAATAAAATGAATTGTTCTCTTTTTCCTAATTTCAAATTTTAATTTAATATGATAATTAATTTTGTTTGCTATTTATATGTCAATGATATATTATTTCATTTGATTTTTTCATTATAATAGGATAATTTTTGTGATATGAAATTACATTATAATACAGTTATACATCTTCTTTTCTTTCTTTTTTCAAAAAAAAAAAGTTCTTATGAAAATTTGAAATTTTATGAATTGATAAAATATGTAAGAAAATAAGTTTTTTTTTTTTTTTTTTTTTTTTTTTTTAAATTAAGCACAAGTGATAAAAAATTATTTTGAAAATTTTAAGTCGGAAAAATTTGAAATGTTTGTGAATATTTTTTGTCACTTTTGTAACTGATTGAAACACACTGATAATAATAAATCAATTTTCAAATCGATTTATGAGATAAAAAAAAAAAAAGAATTATTTGTTGCACATAAGATTGATTTATTATTATCAAATAGATTAATTGATTTAATGGATGGGAAATGATTAAATTTTAGGAAAAAAACTGTGAAAGACAAAGAATGAAATTAATAGAATTAAATTGTTGGTTGTTTATGATAATAAAAATTAATTTGAAAATAAATGAATGATTTAGCTAAGATGTTCAGATCAATCTTATAAAAGTTCATTTTGATATATCTTATCAGCTAAACAATTGAAATGTGTTATTTATCAATTAGCTGTGTGATCAGCGTAAGAGCGTTTAAGAAAAAAATTGATAAATTAACAAATCATTAAAAGTGCTTTCATTTGAATGCAAATGAATTTAGGAAAGGAGAAATTGTCACAAAAATGTCACACTGATTATAACTGATAGAATATTGATATTATAAAAATAATTTAACATTTAATATCCTTAATCTACTTAAATTACATTGATATTGTGATATGATAATATTGGTAAATTATTTACACTGATTTGATAATATTGATTAAATCAGTTGAATCAATTAATGCTTTTAAAGAATGCGGCATTGATCATTTAATGATTTAATGAGCAAAAAAAAAAAAAATTATATTAAATTTCTCATAATTTCATTCAGTTTAACAGCAAATGTTTTGAATCTAATAGATTTAATCAATAATAATTAGGATTCTATAGCAGTTTTACTATTATCAATTAATTAGTTATTTTTAAAAGTTATCAAATATAGTTCTGATAATAACTTCATATTATCACGAATCAATTATTCTAAAAAAGATTTGAGCGCAAAATTAAAATTATAAATTCAAATATAAGCATAAAACTGCTGAAATTGTTAAAATATGCATAAATTACGTAAAACTGATAGCTGTAATTATTTGAAACTATTAAAACTGAATGGAATTTTTTAAATAATAAACTTTTCTTAATTAAATGAAAAATTAATTTGACAAAAATATAATTTAAGCTAAAAATATAAATATAAAATTCTGCTTTTGAAACTTAGGTAACATTAGATGAAAAATTTAACACTTATTGGCTTGGCTAGTAGAGATATGATAACAGTTTATATCAATTATAAATTTATCACTAAAGTCAAATTTTTATATCAGATTGCAAAAATTATAAAAATTTTCTCGAGAAATATATCAATCGGTAAAGCTTATTTAATTAAATTAAGCTACAAAAATCTAGCAAAACAAAAATTTTAAGTTATTTTAAAATAAAAATAGGTGCAAGAAAATGTTAAATTTGAAATTTTGCAATCATTTAGCTTTCAGCATGAAGGTAATATGTAAGCTTAATTGCTAAACTTTTTGATTTTGATTAAAGTAATATATAATAAATTAAAGTAATATATAATCAATTTTTTGATTTTGATTAAAGTAATACTTAATAAATTTTTTTAATTAAAGTAATATTAAAAACTATTTCAAAAATTATTGGTATTAAAATTGAAAAGATTATAAATTCAAACCACATGTAAATTCTTGATAGGATTTTTATCCTGAAATTAATTATAAATATGTTTTGAAATTTGCTCATTTTTATAACAAATAATCTTTGCTTTTTCAAAATTTCTCAAATTTTGAAGGAACTACAACTATTACCAATTTCAGGATTTAAAAAAAAAATAAGTGACAAAATTTGTTATTTCATACTCGAGGAATTTCATAAGAAAAATTTAATTATTATTATTAATTATCAATTTATTTTCAGTGTTCAATTGTTATTTATGATTAGTTTTTTTTTTTTTTTTTTTTGCGACAAAGAAAATTTTGTCAAATAATTGAACATTTGTCCACAAAATTGTTATTAGCTTTATTGGATAGTTAAAACAATCATTTTTTGATTTGTCTAAAATGATCGTGATTTGATTCTAAATGATTGCAGTTATTTTGATCAATTAGCTATGATCAATGCTTTTTTTTTTTGAACTGATTATTATTCAATGATAATTTTCCTAAATGTAAAGAAAAAAAAGGACGAAAATGAATTGCTTTTTGATCATTTATTAGTTGCATTGATTGCCATTGATTAGCATATATTATCTGAAATATGAGCTAATATTCGATTACTTAAAATTGAATTGCAAATTCAAGAATCAAATATTGCTAATAATTGAAAATAGCAATGACTAAATTTATAAGTAACATAATTTTTACTTTTTTTTTTACTAATTTTTTACTTTATTACTTTTTCTAAAATATTTGAGCTATTATACAATGCAAGATAAACAATATTACATTCCAAATATTCTAAATTAAATAATACCAAATAGATATCCTTAAACATGCTAGAATTCCACATGCTAGAATAAATTTAAATAAAGCATAACCATTTAAATATCACCAAAAAAAAGTATAGTAATTTAAGTAGACAAATTTTGAAAAAAAAAAAAAAAAAAAAGGTATGACATATATTAGTAGTTAAATTTGAAAGGTAGCAATAATAACAATAACAGTAACAATATTTACCAAATTCTTTGAAACTTTAAAAGAAAATTAGTTTTTCTTAAAAAAGAAAAAATATTTTTTCAATTTCATTAATTTCATCATTTTTAAACGAATATTTTTTGTTTCGCTGATTTTTTTTAACTAATCTAATTTAGGTACTAAATAGTTTAATTGATTCTTTTATTCTATATTATATTGCAACTAAAAAATAAAAAATTATTTCATAATTTAATTTAATCACTGAGTTATTCAATTTATTATCATCAAAACAGATAGCAAACATGATTTTTTTTTTTGTAATTTTAGGTTTTTTTTCTTTTTCTTTCCTATCATATTTTTTGTTCTCATTTTTTTTTTTTTTTGTTAAGCAAGAAAAAAAGACATAAAAATTCAATGAAATACCATACGGAAATTCTATTTAAAAAAAAAAATTATTGATCATAAAACTTTCAATAGCCTTTGCAATTTTAACTTTTTATTTTGTTTTTGTCCTTTTATCTCTTTCTTTTCTGGTCGTTTTAATTCTAGAAAAATTCATTCAGAAATTTATTCAGCCCTCATCGCTCCGCTACCACCCCCACGCCTACAGGCCACGCCTTCGTCGCCCCGCCCTAATACGCTTGCTTGACCACGCCCTTTCGCCCCGCCTCCGCCACGCCCGCATGGCCACGCCCCTTTTCGTCCCGCCCCCCGCCATTACTGCACCTCTTATCACTGTACCTCTTATCACTGCACCTCTTATCACTGCACCTCTTATGTACTTATCACCGTACCTCTTATCACTGTACCTCTTATCACTGCACCTCTTATCACTGTACCTCTTATCACTGCACCTCTTATCACTGCACCTCTTATCACTGTACCTCTTATCACTGCACCTCTTATCACTGTACCTCTTATCACTGTACCTCTTATCACTGCACCTCTTATCACTGTACCTCTTATCACTGCACCTCTTATCACTGCACCTCTTATCACTGTACCTTTCTCACTTATCACTGTACCTCTTATCACTGCACCTCTTATCACTGAACCTCTTATCACTGCACCTCTTATCACTGTACCTTTTATCACTGCACCTCTCTTATCACTGCACCTCTAATCACTGTACCTCTTATCACTGTACCTCTTATCACTGTACCTCTTATCACCGTACCTCTTGGTACCGTACCTTTTGGTACCGTACCTCTTGTTACCGCACCTTGGTACCGTATCTTGGTCGTACTTATGGTACCGTACTTTTGTTATTGTACCTCTTGTTACCGTACCTTTATTACCGATTTTGGTACCGTTCTTGGTACCGTACCTCTTGTTACCGCACCCGTACCTCTGGTACCGTACCTTATCACCTCTTGGTACCGTACTTTATCACTGTACTCTTGTTACCGTACCTTTTGTTACCCTCTTTTACCGTACCTTTTGGTACCGTACCTTTGGTACCGTACCTTGGTACCGTACCTCTTGGTACCGTACCTCTTGGTACCGTTCTTTGTTATTGTACTTTTGTTACGTACCTTGTACCGTCTTGTTACCGTACCTTTTACCGTACCTCGGTACCGTATCTTTATTTTAGTACCGTACCTCTTGTTACTTTTTATCACTGTATTCTTGGTACCGTACTTCCTATCACCGTTTTAACAAAAGATATGGTACCAAAAGGCGCGGTAACAAGAGGTTCGGTACTAAAAGGTACGGTAACAAGAGGTACAACAACAAAAAGTACGGTACCAAGAGGTACAGTGATAAGAGGTACGGTACCAAGAGATACAGTGATAAAAAGTACGGTAACAAGAAGTACGGTAGCAAGAGGTACATTAACAAAAGATACGGTACCAAAAGATACAACAAAAATTACGGTACCAAGAGGTACGGTGATAAAGGTACGGTACCAAGAGGTACAGTAATAAAAGATACGGTACCACGAGGTACAATAACAAAAGTACGGTACCAAGAGGTACGGTAACAAGAGGTACAATAAGAAAAAGTACGGTACGAAGAGGTACAGTGATAAGAGGTACGGTACCAAGAGATACAGTGATAAAACGTACGGTAACAAGAGGTACGGTACCAAGAGGTACAGTAATAAAAGATACGGTACCACGAGGTACAACAACAAAAAGTACGGTACCAAGAAGTAGAATAATAAAAGGTGCGGTAACAAGAGGTACATTAACAAAAGATACGGTACTAAAAGATACAATAACAAAAATTACGGTACCGAGAGGTACGGTGATAAAAGGTACGGTACCAAGAGGTACGGTGATAAAAGTACGGTACCAAGAGGTACGGTACCAAAAGGTACGGTAACAAGAGGTACAATAACAAAAAGTACGGTACCAAGAGGTACGGTGATAAAAGGTACGGTACCAAGAGGTACGGTACTAAAAGGTACGGTAACAAGAGGTACAATAACAAAAAGTACGGTACCAAGAGGTACAGTGATAAGAGGTACAGTAATAAAAGATACGGTACCACGAGGTACAATAACAAAAAGTACGGTACCAAGAGGTACAGTGATAAAAAGTACGGTTACAAGAGGTACGGTGATAAAAGGTACGGTACCAAGAGGTACGGTACCAAAAGGTGCGGTAACAAGAGGTTCGGTACCAAGAGGTACGGTAACAAGAGGTACAATAACAAAAAGTACGGTACCAAGAGGTACAGTGATAAGAGGTACGGTACCAAGAGATACAGTGATAAAAAGTACGGTAACAAGAGGTACATCAACAAAAGATACGGTACCAAAAGATACAATAACAAAAATACGGTACCAAGAGGTACGGTGATAAAAGGTACGGTACCAAGAGGTACGGTACCAAAAGGTACGGTAACAAGAGGTACAATAACAAAAAGTACGGTACCAAGAGGTACAGTGATAAAAAGTACGGTTACAAGAGGTACGGTGATAAAAGGTACGGTACCAAGAGGTACGGTACCAAAAGGTGCGGTAACAAGAGGTTCGGTACCAAGAGGTACGGTAACAAGAGGTACAATAACAAAAAGTACGGTACCAAGAGGTACAGTGATAAGAGGTACGGTACCAAGAGATACAGTGATAAAAGTACGGTAACAAGAGGTACATCAACAAAAGATACGGTACCAAAAGATACAATAACAAAAATACGGTACCAAGAGGTACGGTGATAAAAGGTACGGTACCAAGAGGTACGGTACCAAAAGGTACGGTAACAAGAGGTACAATAACAAAGAAGGTACGGTACCAAGAGGTACAGTGATAAGAGGTACGGTACCAAGAGGTACGGTGATAAAAGGTACGGTACCAAGAGGTACGGTACCAAAAGGTGCGGTAACAAGAGGTACGGTACCAAAAGGTGCGGTAACAAGAGGTACGGTACCAAAAGGTACGGTACCAAGAGGTGCGGTAACAAGAGGTACGGTACCAAAAGGTGCGGTACCAAGAGGTACAGTGATAAGAGGTACAGTGATAAGAGGTACAGTGATAAGAGGTGCAGTGATAAGAGGTACAGTGATAAGAGGTGCAGTGATAAAAGGTACAGTGATAAGAGGTGCAGTGATAAGAGGTACAGTGATAAGAGGTGCAGTGATAAGAGGTGCAGTGATAAGAGGTACAGTGATAAGAGGTACAGTGATAAGAGGTGCAGTGATAAGAGGTGCAGTGATAAGAGGTACAGTGATAAGAGGTGCAGTGATAAGAGGTACAGTGATAAGAGGTACAGTGATAAGAGGTACAGTGATAAGAGGTGCAGTGATAAGAGGTACAGTGATAAGAGGTGCAGTGATAAGAGGTACAGTGATAAGAGGTACAGTGATAAGAGGTGCAGTGATAAGAGGTACAGTGATAAGAGGTGCAGTGATAAGAGGTACAGTGATAAGAGGTACAGTGATAAGAGGTACAGTGATAAGAGGTAGTGATAAGAGGTACAGTGATAAGAGGTACAGTGATAAGAGGTACAGTGATAAGAGGTGCAGTGGACGAAGGGGCGTGGCCATGCGTGGCGGAGGCGGGGCGAGGGCGTGGTCAAGCAAGCGTATTAGGGCGGGGCGACGAAGGCGTGGCCTGTAGGCGCGGGGGTGGTAGCGGAGCGATGAGGGCTGAATAAATTTCTGAATGAATTTTTCTAGAATTAAAACGACCAGAAAAGAAAGAGATAAAAGGACAAAAAAAAAAAAAGTTAAAATTGCAAAGGCTATTGAAAGTTTTATGATCAATAATTTTTTTTTAAATGAATTTCCGTATGGTATTTCATTGAATTTTTATGTCTTTTTTCTTGCTTAACAAAAAAAAAAATGAGAACAAAAATATGATAGGAAAAAAAAAGAAAAAAAACCTAAAATTACAAAAAATATCTGTTTTGATGATAATAAATTGAATAACTCAGTGATTAAATTAAATTATGAAATAATTTTTTATTTTTAGTTGCAATATAATATAGAATAAAAGAATCAATTAAACTATTTAGTACCTAAATTAGATTAGTTAAAAAAATCAGCGAAACAAAAAATATTCATTTAAAAATGATGAAATTAATGAAATTGAAAAATATTTTTCTTTTTAAGAAAAACTAATTTTCTTTTAAAGTTTCAAAGAATTTGGTAAATATTGTTACTGTTATTGTTATTATTGCTACCTTTCAAATTTAACTACTAATATATGTCATACCTTTTTTTTTTTTTTTTTTTCAAAATTTGTCTACTTAAATTACTATACTTTTTTTTTTTGGTGATATTTAAATGGTTATGCTTTATTTAAATTTATTCTAGCATGTGGAATTCTAGCATGTTTAAGGATATTTATTTGGTATTATTTAATTTAGAATATTTGGAATGTAATATTGTTTATCTTGTATAATAGCTCAAATATTTTAGAAAAAGTAATAAAATTAATGAAATTGAAAAATATTTTTCTTTTTTAAGAAAAACTAATTTTCTTTTAAAGTTTCAAAGAATTTGGTAAATATTGTTACTGTTATTGTTATTATTGCTACCTTTCAAATTTAACTACTAATATATGTCATACCTTTTTTTTCTTTTTTTTTTCAAAATTTGTCTACTTAAATTACTATACTTTTTTTTTTGGTGATATTTAAATGGTTATGCTTTATTTAAATTTATTCTAGCATGTGGAATTCTAGCATGTTTAAGGATATCTATTTGGTATTATTTAATTTAGAATATTTGGAATGTAATATTGTTTATCTTGTATAATAGCTCAAATATTTTAGAAAAAGTAATAAATTTTGATTTTCTAGCTGAAGTTTTTGGGAAAATTGTTCTGGGAAGTATAATAATTATAAAATAAATAAATGTATCGAATATGATATATGTTGAAATGGAATCAAACTATTATATATGTTGATTGAAATGGAATCAAACTAAAAAAAAACTTTTGTATTGATTGAAATAATTGTATAAAAGTAATGTGACATAACTAATAAAATGAATTGTTCTCTTTTTCCTAATTTCAAATTTTAATTTAATATGATAATTAATTTTGTTTGCTATTTATATGTCAATGATATATTATTTCATTTGATTTTTTCATTATAATAGGATAATTTTTGTGATATGAAATTACATTATAATACAGTTATACATCTTCTTTTCTTTCTTTTTTCAAAAAAAAAAAGTTCTTATGAAAATTTGAAATTTTATGAATTGATAAAATATGTAAGAAAATAAGTTTTTTTTTTTTTTTTTTTTAAATTAAGCACAAGTGATAAAAAATTATTTTGAAAATTTTAAGTCGGAAAAATTTGAAATGTTTGTGAATATTTTTTGTCACTTTTGTAACTGATTGAAACACACTGATAATAATAAATCAATTTTCAAATCGATTTATGAGATAAAAAAAAAAAAAAGAATTATTTGTTGCACATAAGATTGATTTATTATTATCAAATAGATTAATTGATTTAATGGATGGGAAATGATTAAATTTTAGGAAAAAAAAACTGTGAAAGACAAAGAATGAAATTAATAGAATTAAATTGTTGGTTGTTTATGATAATAAAAATTAATTTGAAAATAAATGAATGATTTAGCTAAGATGTTCAGATCAATCTTATAAAAGTTCATTTTGATATATCTTATCAGCTAAACAATTGAAATGTGTTATTTATCAATTAGCTGTGTGATCAGCGTAAGAGCGTTTAAGAAAAAAAATTGATAAATTAACAAATCATTAAAAGTGCTTTCATTTGAATGCAAATGAATTTAGGAAAGGAGAAATTGTCACAAAATGTCACACTGATTATAACTGATAGAATATTGATATTATAAAAATAATTTAACATTTAATATCCTTAATCTACTTAAATTACATTGATATTGTGATATGATAATATTGGTAAATTATTTACACTGATTTGATAATATTGATTAAATCAGTTGAATCAATTAATGCTTTTAAAGAATGCGGCATTGATCATTTAATGATTTAATGAGCAAAAAAAAAAAAAAAATTATATTAAATTTCTCATAATTTCATTCAGTTTAACAGCAAATGTTTTGAATCTAATAGATTTAATCAATAATAATTAGGATTCTATAGCAGTTTTACTAATTATCAATTAATTAGTTATTTTTAAAAGTTATCAAATATAGTTCTGATAATAACTTCATATTATCACGAATCAATTATTCTAAAAAAGATTTGAGCGCAAAATTAAAATTATAAATTCAAATATAAGCATAAAACTGCTGAAATTGTTAAAATATGCATAAATTACGTAAAACTGATAGCTGTAATTATTTGAAACTATTAAAACTGAATGGAATTTTTTAAATAATAAACTTTTCTTAATTAAATGAAAAAATTAATTTGACAAAAATATAATTTAAGCTAAAAATATAAATATAAAATTCTGCTTTTGAAACTTAGGTAACATTAGATGAAAAATTTAACACTTATTGGCTTGGCTAGTAGAGATATGATAACAGTTTATATCAATTATAAATTTATCACTAAAGTCAAATTTTTTATATCAGATTGCAAAAATTATAAAATTTTTCTCGAGAAATATATCAATCGGTAAAGCTTATTTAATTAAATTAAGCTACAAAAATCTAGCAAAACAAAAATTTTAAGTTATTTTAAAATAAAAATAGGTGCAAGAAAATGTTAAATTTGAAATTTTGCAATCATTTAGCTTTCAGCATGAAGGTAATATGTAAGCTTAATTGCTAAACTTTTTGATTTTGATTAAAGTAATATATAATAAATTAAAGTAATATATAATCAATTTTTTGATTTTGATTAAAGTAATACTTAATAAATTTTTTTTTTAATTAAAGTAATATTAAAAACTATTTCAAAAATTATTGGTATTAAAATTGAAAAGATTATAAATTCAAACCACATGTAAATTCTTGATAGGATTTTTTATCCTGAAATTAATTATAAATATGTTTTGAAATTTGCTCATTTTTATAACAAATAATCTTTGCTTTTTCAAAATTTCTCAAATTTTGAAGGAACTACAACTATTACCAATTTCAGGATTTAAAAAAAAAAAATAAGTGACAAAATTTGTTATTTCATACTCGAGGAATTTTATAAGAAAAATTTAATTATTATTATTAATTATCAATTTATTTTCAGTGTTCAATTGTTATTTTATGATTAGTTTTTTTTTTTTTTTTTTTTTTTTTTGCGACAAAGAAAATTTTGTCAAATAATTGAACATTTGTCCACAAAATTGTTATTAGCTTTATTGGATAGTTAAAACAATCATTTTTTGATTTGTCTAAAATGATCGTGATTTGATTCTAAATGATTGCAGTTATTTTGATCAATTAGCTATGATCAATGCTTTTTTTTTTTTTGAACTGATTATTATTCAATGATAATTTTCCTAAATGTAAAGAAAAAAAGGACGAAAATGAATTGCTTTTTGATCATTTATTAGTTGCATTGATTGCCATTGATTAGCATATATTATCTGAAATATGAGCTAATATTCGATTACTTAAAATTGAATTGCAAATTCAAGAATCAAATATTGCTAATAATTGAAAATAGCAATGACTAAATTTATAAGTAACATAATTTTTACTTTTTTTTTTTTACTAATTTTTTACTTTATTACTTTTTCTAAAATATTTGAGCTATTATACAATGCAAGATAAACAATATTACATTCCAAATATTCTAAATTAAATATTAGCAAATAGATGTCCTTAAACATGCTAGAATTCCACATGCTAGAATAAATTTAAATAAAGCATAACCATTTAAATATCACCAAAAAAAAGTATAGTAATTTAAGTAGACAAATTTTGAAAAAAAAAAAAGAAAAAAAGGTATGACATATATTAGTAGTTAAATTTGAAAGGTAGCAATAATAACAATAACAGTAACAATATTTACCAAATTCTTTGAAACTTTAAAAGAAAATTAGTTTTTCTTAAAAAAGAAAAAATATTTTTTCAATTTCATTAATTTCATCATTTTTAAATGAATATTTTTTGTTTCGCTGATTTTTTTTAACTAATCTAATTTAGGTACTAAATAGTTTAATTGATTCTTTTATTCTATATTATATTGCAACTAAAAAATAAAAAATTATTTCATAATTTAATTTAATCACTGAGTTATTCAATTTATTATCATCAAAACAGATAGCAAACATGATTTTTTTTTTTTTGTAATTTTAGGTTTTTTCTTTTTCTTTCCTATCATATTTTTTGTTCTCATTTTTTTTTTTTTTTTTTGTTAAGCAAGAAAAAAGACATAAAAATTCAATGAAATACCATACGGAAATTCTATTTAAAAAAAAATTATTGATCATAAAACTTTCAATAGCCTTTGCAATTTTAACTTTTTATTTTGTTTTTGTCCTTTTATCTCTTTCTTTTCTGGTCGTTTTAATTCTAGAAAAATTCATTCAGAAATTTATTCAGCCCTCATCGCTCCGCTACCACCCCCGCGCCTACAGGCCACGCCTTCGTCGCCCCGCCCCTAATACGCTTGCTTGACCACGCCCTTTTCGCCCCGCCTCCGCCACGCCCGCATGGCCACGCCCCTTTCGTCCCGCCCCCGCCATTACTGCACCTCTTATCACTGTACCTCTTATCACTGCACCTCTTATCACTGCACCTCTTATCACTGTACCTCTATCACCGTCTTATCACTGTACCTCTTATCACTGCACCTCTTATCACTGTACCTCTTATCACTGCCTCTTATCACTGTACCTCTTATCACTGCACCTCTTATCACTGCACCTCTTATCACTGTACCTCTTATCACCGTACCTCTTATCACTGTACCTCTTATCACCGCTCATTACTGCACCTCTTATCACTGCACCTTTATCACTGCACCTCTTATCACTGTACCTCTTATCACTGCACCTCTTATCACTGTACCTCTTATCACTGCACTTCTTATCACTGTACCTCTATCACTGCACCTCTAATCACTGTACCTCTTATCACTGTACCTCTTATCACTGTGTACTTATCATACCTCTTGGTACCGTACCTTTTGGTACCGTACTCTTTGTTACCGCACCTTGGTACCGTACCTTCTTATACCGGTACCATGGTACGTACATTTTTATTGTACTGTATCTTGTTACCGTACCTTTATCACCGTACCTCTTGGTACCGCAGTACTTTTGGTACCACCTTTTGTTACCGCACCGTACCTCTTGGTACCGTACCTTTATCACCGTACCTCTTGGCACCGTACCTCTTGGTACCGTACTTTTGTTATTGTACCTCTTGTTACGTACCTTGGTACCGTACCTCTTGGTACCGTACCTTTTGGTACCGTACCTTCTGGTACCGTATTGGTCGTACTTGGTACCGTACCTTATCTATCAGTACCTCTTGGTACCGTTCTTATTGTACCTCTTGTTACCGCCTTTTACCACCTTTTGGTACCGTACCTTTATCACCGTACCGTGGTACCGTATCTTTATTACTGTACCTCTTGGTACCGTACCTCTTGTTACCGTACTTTTTATCACTGTATCTCTTGGTACCGTACTTCCTATCACCGTTTTAACAAAAGATATGGTACCAAAAGGCGCGGTAACAAGAGGTTCGGTACTAAAAGGTACGGTAACAAGAGGTACAATAACAAAAAGTACGGTACCAAGAGGTACAGTGATAAGAGGTACGGTACCAAGAGATACAGTGATAAAAAGTACGGTAACAAGAAGTACGGTAGCAAGAGGTACATTAACAAAAGATACGGTACCAAGAGGTACGGTGATAAAAGGTACGGTACCAAGAGGTACAGTAATAAAAGATACGGTACCACAAGGTACAATAACAAAAAGTACGGTACCAAGAGGTACGGTAACAAGAGGTACAATAAGAAAAAGTACGGTACGAAGAGGTACAGTGATAAGAGGTACGGTACCAAGAGATACAGTGATAAAAAGTACGGTAACAAGAGGTACGGTACCAAGAGGTACAGTAATAAAAGATACGGTACCACGAGGTACAATAACAAAAAGTACGGTACCAAGAAGTAGAATAATAAAAGGTGCGGTAACAAGAGGTACATTAACAAAAGATACGGTACTAAAAGATACAATAACAAAAATTACGGTACCGAGAGGTACGGTGATAAAAGGTACGGTACCAAGAGGTACGGTGATAAAAGTACGGTACCAAGAGGTACGGTACCAAAAGGTACGGTAACAAGAGGTACAATAACAAAAAGTACGGTACCAAGAGGTACGGTGATAAAAGGTACGGTACCAAGAGGTACGGTACTAAAAGGTACGGTAACAAGAGGTACAATAACAAAAAGTACGGTACCAAGAGGTACAGTGATAAGAAGTACAGTAATAAAAGATACGGTACCACGAGGTACAATAACAAAAAGTACGGTACCAAGAGGTACAGTGATAAAAAGTACGGTTACAAGAGGTACGGTGATAAAAGGTACGGTACCAAGAGGTACGGTACCAAAAGGTGCGGTAACAAGAGGTTCGGTACCAAAAGGTACGGTAACAAGAGGTACAATAACAAAAAGTACGGTACCAAGAGGTACAGTGATAAGAGGTACGGTACCAAGAGATACAGTGATAAAAAGTACGGTAACAAGAGGTACATCAACAAAAGATACGGTACCAAAGATACAATAACAAAAATACGGTACCAAGAGGTACGGTGATAAAAGGTACGGTACCAAGAGGTACGGTACCAAAAGGTACGGTAACAAGAGGTAACAATTAAAAAGTACGGTACCAAGAGGTACAGTGATAAAAGGTACGGTACCAAGAGGTACGGTGATAAAAGGTACGGTACCAAGAGGTACGGTACCAAAAGGTGCGGTAACAAGAGGTACGGTACCAAAAGGTGCGGTAACAAGAGGTACGGTACCAAAAGGTACGGTACCAAGAGGTGCGGTAACAAGAGGTACGGTACAAAAGGTGCGGTACCAAGAGGTATGTGATAAGAGGTACAGTGATAAGAGGTACAGTGATAAGAGGTGCAGTGATAAGAGGTACAGTGATAAGAGGTGCAGTGATAAAAGGTACAGTGATAAGAGGTGCAGTGATAAGAGGTGCAGTGATAAGAGGTACAGTGATAAGAGGTGCAGTGATAAGAGGTACGGTGATAAGAGGTACAGTGATAAGAGGTGCAGTGATAAGAGGTACAGTGATAAGAGGTACAGTGATAAGAGGTACAGTGATAAGAGGTGCAGTAATGGCGGGGGGCGGGACGAAAAGGGGCGTGGCCATGCGGGCGTGGCGGAGGCGGGGCGAAAAGGGCGTGGTCAAGCAAGCGTATTAGGGGCGGGGCGACGAAGGCGTGGCCTGTAGGCGCGGGGGTGGTAGCGGAGCGATGAGGGCTGAATAAATTTCTGAATGAATTTTTCTAGAATTAAAACGACCAGAAAAGAAAGAGATAAAAGGACAAAAACAAAATAAAAAGTTAAAATTGCAAAGGCTATTGAAAGTTTTATGATCAATAATTTTTTTTTTAAATAGAATTTCCGTATGGTATTTCATTGAATTTTATGTCTTTTTTTTTGCTTAACAAAAAAAAAAAAAAATGAGAACAAAAAAATATGATAGGAAAGAAAAAAGAAAAAAAAAAACCTAAAATTACAAAAAAAATATCTGTTTTGATGATAATAAATTGAATAACTCAGTGATTAAATTAAATTATGAAATAATTTTTTATTTTTTAGTTGCAATATAATATAGAATAAAAGAATCAATTAAACTATTTAGTACCTAAATTAGATTAGTTAAAAAAAATCAGCGAAACAAAAAATATTCGTTTAAAAATGATGAAATTAATGAAATTGAAAAAATATTTTTTCTTTTTTAAGAAAAACTAATTTTCTTTTAAAGTTTCAAAGAATTTGGTAAATATTGTTACTGTTATTGTTATTATTGCTACCTTTCAAATTTAACTACTAATATATGTCATACTTTTTTTTTTTTTTTTTTTTTCAAAATTTGTCTACTTAAATTACTATATTTTTTTTTTTTGGTGATATTTAAATGGTTATGCTTTATTTAAATTTATTCTAGCATGTGGAATTCTAGCATGTTTAAGGATATTTATTTGGTATTATTTAATTTAGAATATTTGGAATGTAATATTGTTTATCTTGTATAATAGCTCAAATATTTTAGAAAAAGTAGTAAAATTAATGAAATTGAAAAAATATTTTTTTTTAAGAAAAACTAATTTTCTTTAAAGTTTCAAAGAATTTGGTAAATATTGTTACTGTTATTGTTATTATTGCTACCTTTCAAATTTAACTACTAATATATGTCATACCTTTTTTTTTCTTTTTTTTTTCAAAATTTGTCTACTTAAATTACTATATTTTTTTTTTTTGGTGATATTTAAATGGTTATGCTTTATTTAAATTTATTCTAGCATGTGGAATTCTAGCATGTTTAAGGATATCTATTTGGTATTATTTAATTTAGAATATTTGGAATGTAATATTGTTTATCTTGTATAATAGCTCAAATATTTTATCATCAGTCTTAATACGCACTCATATCACGTACCTCTTATCACTGCACTTCCATCACTGTATCCTTCCTTTATCACTGCACTGCACTTCTGATCACAAATTTCTTAATATACTTCCTCTTATCACTGTACCTCTTCTCACTGCGCCTCTATCACTGTACCTCTTATCACTGCACCTCTTATCACTGAACCTCTATCACTGCACCTCTTATCACTGTACTTTTATCACTGCACCTCTTATCAGTACCTTCTTATCACTGCACCTCTAATCACTGTACTTCACTGTTCTATCACTGTACTTCCATCACCGTACCTCTGGTCGTACCTTTGGTACCGTAAATCTTGTTACCGCATTTGGTACCGTATTCTTGGTACTGTACCTTATGGTACCGAATTTTTTGTTATTGTACCTTTGTTACCGTACCTTTATCACCGTACTTGGTAACAGCCTTTTGGTACCGTATCTCTTGTTCAAATTTGAAACCGTACCTTTATCACCGTACTTTCTTGGTACCGTACCTCTATCACTGTATTCTTGGTACCGTACTTTGTTATTGTTTTCTTGTTACCGTACCTTTTGTACCGTACCTCTTGGATACCGTATTTTATGGTCCGTACCTTTTATCACCGTAAATTTGGTACCGTACTTTTTGTTATTGTACTTTTGTTACCGTACCTTTTGGTACCGTACTTTTAGTACCTTATCACCGCTCTGGTACCGTATCTTTATTACTGTACCTTTGGTACCTTTTCTTGTTACCGTACTTTATCACTGTATCTCTTGGTACCGTACTTCCTATCACCGTTTTAACAAAAGATGGTACCAAAAGGCGCGGTAACAAGAGGTTCGGTACTAAGAGTACGGTAACGAGGTACAATAACAAAAAGTACGGTACCAAGAGGTACAGTGATAAGAGGTACGGTACCAAGAGATACAGTGATAAAAAGTACGGTAACAAGAAGTACGGTAGCAAGAGGTACATTAACAAAAGATACGGTACCAAAAGACAATAACAAAATTACGGTACCAAGAGGTACGGTGATAAAAGGTACGGTACCAAGAGGTACAGTAATAAAAGATACGGTACCACGAGGTACAATAATTAAAGTACGGTACCAAGAGGTACGGTAACAAGAGGTACAATAAGAAAAAGTACGGTACGAAGAGGTACATGATAAGAGGTACGGTACCAAGAGATACAGCGATAAAAGTACGGTAACAAGAGGTACGGTACCAAGAGGTACAGTAATAAAAGATACGGTTCACGAGGTACAATAACAAAAGTACGGTACCAAGAAGTAGAATAATAAAAGGTGCGGTAACAAGAGGTACATTAACAAAAGATACGGTACTAAAAGATACAATAACAAAAATTACGGTACCAAGAGGTACGGTGATAAAGGTACGGTACCAAGAGGTACGGTGATAAAAGTACGGTACCAAGAGGTACGGTACCAAAGGTACGGTAACAAGAGGTACATAACAAAAGTACGGTACCAAGAGGTACGGTGATGTTGTACGGTACCAAGAGGTACGGTACTAAAAAGTACGGTAACAGGAGGTACAATAACAAAAAGTACGGTACCAAGAGGTACAGTGATAAGAGGTACAGTAATAAAAGATACGGTACCACGAGGTACAATAACAAAAAGTACGGTACCAAGAGGTACAGTGATAAAAAGTACGGTTACAAGAGGTACGGTGATAAAAGGTACGGTACCAAGAGGTACGGTACCAAAAGGTGCGGTAACAAGAGGTACGGTACCAAGAGGTACGGTGATAAAAGGTACGGTGACAAGAGGTACAATAACAAAAAGTACGGTACCATAAGGTACGGTACCAAGAGGTATTGTAAAATTAAAGGTGGTAACAAGAGGTACGGTACCAAAAGGTGCGGTACCAAGAGGTACAGTGATAAGAGGTACAGTGATAAGAGGTACAGTGATAAGAGGTACAGTGATAAGAGGTGCAGTGATAAGAGGTACAGTGATAAGAGGTGCAGTGATAAAAGGTACAGTGATAAGAGGTGCAGTGATAAGAGGTACAGTGATAAGAGGTGCAGTGATAAGAGGTGCAGTGATAAGAGGTACAGTGATAAGAGGTGCAGTGATAAGAGGTTCAGTGATAAGAGGTTCAGTGATAAGAGGTGCAGTGATAAGAGGTACAGTGATAAAAGGTACAGTGATAAGAGGTGCAGTGATAAGAGGTACAGTGATAAGAGGTGCAGTGATAAAAGGTACAGTGATAAGAGGTGCAGTGATAAGAGGTGCAGTGATAAGAGGTACAGTGATAAGAGGTACGGTGATAAGAGGTACAGTGATAAGAGGTGCAGTGATAAGAGGTGCAGTGATAAGAGGTACAGTGATAAGAGGTACAGTGATAAGAGGTACAGTGATAAGAGGTGCAGTAATGGCGGGGGGCGGGACGAAAAGGGGCGTGGCCATGCGGGCGTGGCGGAGGCGGCGAAAAGGGCGTGGTCAAGCAAGCGTATTAGGGCGGGGCGACGAAGGCGTGGCCTGTAGGCGCGGGGTGGTAGCGGAGCGATGAGGGCTGAATAAATTTCTGAATGAATTTTCTAGAATTAAACGACCAGAAAAGAATGAGATAAAAGGACAAAAACAAAATAAAAGTTAAAATTGCAAAGGCTATTGAAAGTTTTATGATCAATAATTTTTTTAAATGGAATTTCCGTATGGTATTTCATTGAATTTTTATGTCTTTTTCTTGCTTAACAAAAAAAAAAAAAAAAAATGAGAACAAAAATATGATAGGAAAGAAAAAAGAAAAAAAAACCTAAAAAAAAAAAAAAAAAAATCATGTTTGCTATCTGTTTTGATGATAATAAATTGAATAACTCAGTGATTAAATTAAATTATGAAATAATTTTATTTTTAGTTGCAATATAATATAGAATAAAAGAATCAATTAAACTATTTAGTACCTAAATTAGATTAGTTAAAAATCAAGAAACAAAAAATATTCATTTAAAAATGATGAAATTAATGAAATTGAAAAAATATTTTTCTTTTTAAGAAAAACTAATTTTCTTTTAAAGTTTCAAAGAATTTGGTAAATATTGTTACTGTTATTGTTATTATTGCTACCTTTCAAATTTAACTACTAATATATGTCATACCTTTTTTTTCTTTTTTTTTTTCAAAATTTGTCTACTTAAATTACTATACTTTTTTTTTTGGTGATATTTAAATGGTTATGCTTTATTTAAATTTATTCTAGCATGTGGAATTCTAGCATGTTTAAGGATATTTATTTGGTATTATTTAATTTAGAATATTTGGAATGTAATATTGTTTATCTTGTATAATAGCTCAAATATTTTAGAAAAAGTAATAAAATTAATGAAATTGAAAAAATATTTTTTCTTTTTTAAGAAAAACTAATTTTCTTTTAAAGTTTCAAAGAATTTGGTAAATATTGTTACTGTTATTGTTATTATTGCTACCTTTCAAATTTAACTACTAATATATGTCATACCTTTTTTCTTTTTTTTTTTCAAAATTTTGTCTACTTAAATTACTATACTTTTTTTTTTTGGTGATATTTAAATGGTTATGCTTTATTTAAATTTATTCTAGCATGTGGAATTCTAGCATGTTTAAGGATATCTATTTGGTATTATTTAATTTAGAATATTTGGAATGTAATATTGTTTATCTTGTATAATAGCTCAAATATTTTAGAAAAAGTAATAAATTTTGATTTTCTAGCTGAAGTTTTTTTGGGAAAATTGTTCTGGGAAGTATAATAATTATAAAATAAATAAATGTATCGAATATGATATATGTTGAAATGGAATCAAACTGTCGTGAAAGACGAAAGATTTAAATTATTATATCCAAAACTAACAAATTACTCTTATCTGATTCCTTTTCCTCACACAACAAAAACCCTTTGTTAGCAAACCCTTTGTTAGCAAAGCCCTTTATTAGCAGTCTTTGTTTCATATCATTTAAATGTCCTCCTCTACGGAATATCTGGTCAGTTCAGTTCTGTATATAAACTAATCTTGTTAACAATCTTCTTTGTTCATCCATGAGAAATCCTCCCATCTAATCTCCACTTGTTAAATCAGTCTTATATATGAACCAACCAATCCTTCCATAACCATCATTTGCTTTATGTTTTGGGTGGTATTGGGATGTGTCTAATACTTTATAATTTTGTGTTATTTCACCATTTTTATATTATTGCATTTTTTATAGTTTACGCGTTTGTTAATCGGTGTAGCATCCGTACGATATGTATAAAGCGCTATTATTTGCTTCATGTTAAATAAAGGTTTAATTACCCAAGTTTGAGGTTTCACGACAAATAAATTTTTGGTGCATCGAGGTGAGGTGAGGTATGTCGGCCAGTATAATTGTTCAAGCTACACCAGTAAAAGCGAATCTCGAAGGACTCCTCGATGAAATACGACAATTGGATCTAACTCCGTTAGACCAAAAGCGACAGAAGAAGTATTGTGCCAGCAATACGAAGCAAGGGCAAGGATCATCAAAGAAAGTTGATGCGCCTCGAAAATACGTTGGCACTCTTGAGAAGATCAACGACAAATGGTTGGAACACATTCAACTAGCCCCAATGTCGCAAAGAAAAAGAAGAAGAAAAATATGAACGAATGGCAAACGACGATAGAGGTATTTTAAAATTAATTAACACAGGTACGGATACCATTATAACCTTATCCATGTACAAGGATGATACAGAGTTAGCCCTTAAACGTCTAGCACAAATTAAAGAACCTAGCTTAACTGAATGTCGTCCAGTAGTAAATTTACCACAATTGTCGTTACCAACGTTTAGTGGAGACCCTAAAATATGGAGAGAATTCTGGAGTAGTTTCGAAGCCTGTACACTCTCAAAACATACCAGATATCCAAAAATTAAATTACTTGGTTTCTTGCTTAAGAGGAAACGCCCTACGGCTAGTAAGAGGTTACGATAGGGCACCTGAAAACTATAGAATTATAAGAGAATTATTAGTGGAGAAATTTGGTCGTGTTTCACTATAAGAAAATTGCTTTACAATGAACTCATATCTACAAAACGAAACGACAGAGACTGGAAAACAATAATCGAAGAAATGGAGAGAGTTCTAAGGCAGTTAGAAGCAATTGGCGAAAACGTAGAGCAACCTACCATCGAAACGATAATAGAATCCAAATTACCAAACTGGATATTAAACCAGGTTTATCAACAAAAGGAAGAGGATGGCCAGTGGTCCGTAACAAAACTTCGACAGCTTCTCAGGAAGACAATTAATAGAAACGACCAGGTAATGGAATGGCAATACTTGGATAACATCAGTCGTAAAAATTTAATTAAACGTCATCCTAACGCAAGCATTCCAGAAAATTCAGCATTGATTGCAATAAAACAATCAAAGCAAACAAGAGGAACGGCTTCAGCCGAAAAGAACCAGCTAAATCAAGAGAAACCAAATTGGTCGATAAATCAGAAAAGGAGACCCTGTATCTTCTGCAATAACAATCATTGGGATAGTAAGTGTCACATATATTCTACAGTGGAGCAGCGAATTGATCTATTGAAGGAAATCAATGTTTGCTCTAATTGTTTTAAATCTGGGCACAACGAACTCAACTGCATAAAAACAGTAAGTTGTTTTTATTGCAAAAAATCCCACAATAGCGCCCTTTGTACCACTAAGACTCGTGATACTGGGAAGATTGTTGCCAAAAATGCAAACATATCTGTTAATCCAACTAAGAAAGTTGAAAAGAAACGAGTACTGCTTTTATGTAGAGAAATTAATGTCTTTAATCCTGATAAACCTGAACATCAAGTACAAGCTTTAGTACTGTTTGACGTCGGCGCAGATGCGACCTTTATCTCACAAAGGCTAGCTCATCGACTAAATCTCCTAGAAACTGATGAAGAAGAGTATAAGATCTCCTCCTTTGGCAATAGGACTCCTCGAGTATGCCGCACAACTCAAACACAAATTGGAGTGAAACGGAAAACTCCGATCAAGTGACTATCCAAGCCACTGTAATGGATTATTTAACAAACGATCTTCAAGTGATGGAAGTGGTAGACAAAGGTGAGAATTACCATCTTAAAAGTTACAAGAAACAACCTGACATAGTTATAGGAGCTGACTATTTCTTCAACTTTATTCATATGGAAAACGCTCAGCAACTAAAGTCAGGATTCACTTTACTGAACAGCAAGGTTGGACCTATCATAGCAGGAAGCGGTTATACAAATGAATTGTGCCATCACCAGATCTTTGCAACGAAGACATCTCAAGAAAACCGTGCCCCAGATATAGATCAATTTTGGAAGTTGGACTGTATTGGCATCCAAGATCGATCAGATACACAAGATGATGAACAAGCACTGGAACAATTTAAAAGAGTATCACTAAACAAAATGGAAGATACGAAGTACGTTATGGAAACCATGCAAAGGCAAATTGAGCGATAATTATGGATTATGCGTCAGCCGTTTGCGAATGCTAATAGCACGACTTCAGTCCCATAAAGAGGAATTACAAGAATATGATAAAGCAATACAAGATCAACTACAATCTGGCATAATCGAAGAAGTACAATCACAAATGAATCAAGATGGAATTATTCATTACCTGCCACATCATGACGTTCGTAATCCAGGTAAAACTACCACTAAGTTAAGGATTGTTTATGATGCTTCAGCGCACATAAAGGGAATGAAAAGTTTAAATGAAGTATTATATCGTGGATCAATTAACCTCCCAGATCTTGTAGGAGTATTATTACGCTTTAGAATGATGAAAGGGGTAATCACAGCTGACATTGAAAAGGCATTCTTACAAATACAGTTACACCCTTCAGAGAGAAATTGTACTCGCTTCCTTTGGCTAAAGGAAGTAGAAGGAAGTGTATCCAACGAAAATATAAAATGTTACCGTTTTAGAAGAATCCCATTTGGAGTAATATCATCCCCCTTTTACTATCTGCTACCTTGAATTATCATTTGGAAAACCACGTTAGTGAATTAGCCGCGGAAATAAAGAAAATCTTTATGTGGACAACGTTATTGTGTCATCAAACGGAACGCAGGACGCATTAGAAAAATATGCGGAAATGAAATCCATCTTCAATGAAGCCTCAATGAATCTAAGGGAGTTCTTATCTAACGATGAAGAATTTTATGCAGAACTGCCGCAGCAAGATCGAGCAATAAGAAAAATACGAAAATCCTCGGCATCTCATGGAATCCCTGTCAAGACGTCATTCAGATAAAATTAAATCCATGGAATGACCGAGAACTAACAAAAGAACGATCTTACAGTTTGTTGCATCACAATATGACCCACTAGGATTTTTAGTTCCAATAATGGTAAGATTTAAAATATTTGCAAAATTTATGGAAAAGAATAATTCGTGGGATCAGATATTAGATGAGCAAGACCATAAGCAATGGAAATTTCTTATTGCTGATTGGGCAACGGTCGTAAAAGACTTACCGCGATTTGTAACAACTTCTACAGACTTAATTGGAATACATGTATTTACCGATGCTTCAAGCGTAGCATATTCAGCAGCAGTGTATTTAGTGAGTCAGGATATGCAAGGAATAACCTCATCCCTCATTTTTGCAAAATCTCGCATTGCTCCTATTAAAGGTATGACAATGCCACTCAATTCCAGGCTTTCAGATCTCTTATGACACAAGTCAAAGTCTCCAACTTCCTAGCAAAGGGAGGAATGACTTGGAAAAATATTATACCAAAAGCTCCGTGGCAAGGAGGAATCTACGAAAGATTAATTGGGTTAACGAAAAATGCGCTAAGAAGAGCCATTGGCAGAAAATTTCTAGCGGAAAGGGAACTGGTAACATTAATTGCAGAAGTTGAAGGTATACTTAATACCCGACCACTAACTTACGCCAATTTTGACGATTGCGTCATTATACGTCCAATTGATTTTATTTTGCCTAACGCTTCGCTCCATCTACCTATAAATGAAGTTTATAGCAGGCAGGAAGAATTCACCCTTATAGACTAGATACCAGAGAAAACTCGTGAGACACTGGGAAAGTACCCTTAAAACTCTCAATGTTTTTTGGGAAATCTGGAGAACCGAATATTTAACTAGCCTCAGAGAACGCACGCAAAGGGAAATTACCTCATCCAAAGGAGCACAAAAAAGAACTCCAAGAAAGGGAGAGATTGTACTCTTAAATGAATCGGGAATTCCAAGAGGAATGTGGAAATTATTACGGATCAAGGACATCAAAATCGATAAAGACGGTAAAGTTAGGAACGTTCAGGTGGAAACACCCACTGGGAAACTTCTCGATCGTCCAATAAATGTCTTGTATCCTCTCGAAGTTAATGATGAAGAAATTCATCTTGAACCTAATAAGAAAGAAAATATGAAAATTCCGGAAATCGAACAGATCACTGAGGAGCTCCAGGAACCTATTGCGATGCGAACTAGGAGCAATACAAAACGACAATCTCGATTAAAGGAGGACCAAACAACTATCAGAAACCTGTAGAGATTTACACGATCAAAAACAGATCAATGGAAGTAAACAACCCCCACTTCCTCATGAACCCCACGCATTACCTACCTTTTCTGGTCGGAAGTGTCGTGAAAGACGAAAGATTTAAATTATTATATCCAAAACTAACAAATTACTCTTATCTGATTCCTTTTCCTCACACAACAAAAACCCTTTGTTAGCAAACCCTTTGTTAGCAAAGCCCTTTATTAGCAGTCTTTGTTTCATATCATTTAAATGTCCTCCTCTACGGAATATCTGGTCAGTTCAGTTCTGTATATAAACTAATCTTGTTAACAATCTTCTTTGTTCATCCATGAGAAATCCTCCCATCTAATCTCCACTTGTTAAATCAGTCTTATATATGAACCAACCAATCCTTCCATAACCATCATTTGCTTTATGTTTTGGGTGGTATTGGGATGTGTCTAATACTTTATAATTTTGTGTTATTTCACCATTTTTATATTATTGCATTTTTTATAGTTTACGCGTTTGTTAATCGGTGTAGCATCCGTACGATATGTATAAAGCGCTATTATTTGCTTCATGTTAAATAAAGGTTTAATTACCCAAGTTTGAGGTTTCACGACACAAACTATTATATATGTTGATTGAAATGGAATCAAACTAAAAAAAAAAACTTTTGTATTGATTGAAATAATTGTATAAAAGTAATGTGACATAACTAATAAAATGAATTGTTCTCTTTTTCCTAATTTCAAATTTTAATTTAATATGATAATTAATTTTGTTTGCTATTTATATGTCAATGATATATTATTTCATTTGATTTTTTCATTATAATAGGATAATTTTTGTGATATGAAATTACATTATAATACAGTTATACATCTTCTTTTCTTTCTTTTTCAAAAAAAAAAAGTTCTTATGAAAATTTGAAATTTTATGAATTGATAAAATATGTAAGAAAATAAGTTTTTTTTTTTTTTTTTTAAATTAAGCACAAGTGATAAAAAATTATTTTGAAAATTTTAAGTCGGAAAAATTTGAAATGTTTGTGAATATTTTTGTCACTTTTGTAACTGATTGAAACACACTGATAATAATAAATCAATTTTCAAATCGATTTATGAGATAAAAAAAAAAAAAAGAATTATTTGTTGCACATAAGATTGATTTATTATTATCAAATAGATTAATTGATTTAATGGATGGGAAATGATTAAATTTTAGGAAAAAAAACTGTGAAAGACAAAGAATGAAATTAATAGAATTAAATTGTTGGTTGTTTATGATAATAAAAATTAATTTGAAAATAAATGAATGATTTAGCTAAGATGTTCAGATCAATCTTATAAAAGTTCATTTTGATATATCTTATCAGCTAAACAATTGAAATGTGTTATTTATCAATTAGCTGTGTGATCAGCGTAAGAGCGTTTAAGAAAAAAAAAATTGATAAATTAACAAATCATTAAAAGTGCTTTCATTTGAATGCAAATGAATTTAGGAAAGGAGAAATTGTCACAAAAATGTCACACTGATTATAACTGATAGAATATTGATATTATAAAAATAATTTAACATTTAATATCCTTAATCTACTTAAATTACATTGATATTGTGATATGATAATATTGGTAAATTATTTACACTGATTTGATAATATTGATTAAATCAGTTGAATCAATTAATGCTTTTAAAGAATGCGGCATTGATCATTTAATGATTTAATGAGCAAAAAAAAAAAAAAAAAATTATATTAAATTTCTCATAATTTCATTCAGTTTAACAGCAAATGTTTTGAATCTAATAGATTTAATCAATAATAATTAGGATTCTATAGCAGTTTTACTAATTATCAATTAATTAGTTATTTTTAAAAGTTATCAAATATAGTTCTGATAATAACTTCATATTATCACGAATCAATTATTCTAAAAAAGATTTGAGCGCAAAATTAAAATTATAAATTCAAATATAAGCATAAAACTGCTGAAATTGTTAAAATATGCATAAATTACGTAAAACTGATAGCTGTAATTATTTGAAACTATTAAAACTGAATGGAATTTTTTAAATAATAAACTTTTCTTAATTAAATGAAAAAATTAATTTGACAAAAATATAATTTAAGCTAAAAATATAAATATAAAATTCTGCTTTTGAAACTTAGGTAACATTAGATGAAAAATTTAACACTTATTGGCTTGGCTAGTAGAGATATGATAACAGTTTATATCAATTATAAATTTATCACTAAAGTCAAATTTTTATATCAGATTGCAAAAATTATAAAAATTTTTCTCGAGAAATATATCAATCGGTAAAGCTTATTTAATTAAATTAAGCTACAAAAATCTAGCAAAACAAAAATTTTAAGTTATTTTAAAATAAAAATAGGTGCAAGAAAATGTTAAATTTGAAATTTTGCAATCATTTAGCTTTCAGCATGAAGGTAATATGTAAGCTTAATTGCTAAACTTTTTGATTTTGATTAAAGTAATATATAATAAATTAAAGTAATATATAATCAATTTTTTGATTTTGATTAAAGTAATACTTAATAAATTTTTTTTTAATTAAAGTAATATTAAAAACTATTTCAAAAATTATTGGTATTAAAATTGAAAAGATTATAAATTCAAACCACATGTAAATTCTTGATAGGATTTTTATCCTGAAATTAATTATAAATATGTTTTGAAATTTGCTCATTTTTATAACAAATAATCTTTGCTTTTTCAAAATTTCTCAAATTTTGAAGGAACTACAACTATTACCAATTTCAGGATTTAAAAAAAAAATAAGTGACAAAATTTGTTATTTCATACTCGAGGAATTTTATAAGAAAAATTTAATTATTATTATTAATTATCAATTTATTTTCAGTGTTCAATTGTTATTTTATGATTAGTTTTTTTTTTTTTTTTTTTTTGCGACAAAGAAAATTTTGTCAAATAATTGAACATTTGTCCACAAAATTGTTATTAGCTTTATTGGATAGTTAAAACAATCATTTTTTGATTTGTCTAAAATGATCGTGATTTGATTCTAAATGATTGCAGTTATTTTGATCAATTAGCTATGATCAATGCTTTTTTTTTTTGAACTGATTATTATTCAATGATAATTTTCCTAAATGTAAAGAAAAAAAGGACGAAAATGAATTGCTTTTTGATCATTTATTAGTTGCATTGATTGCCATTGATTAGCATATATTATCTGAAATATGAGCTAATATTCGATTACTTAAAATTGAATTGCAAATTCAAGAATCAAATATTGCTAATAATTGAAAATAGCAATGACTAAATTTATAAGTAACATAATTTTTTACTTTTTTTTTTTACTAATTTTTACTTTATTACTTTTTCTAAAATATTTGAGCTATTATACAATGCAAGATAAACAATATTACATTCCAAATATTCTAAATTAAATATTAGCAAATAGATGTCCTTAAACATGCTAGAATTCCACATGCTAGAATAAATTTAAATAAAGCATAACCATTTAAATATCACCAAAAAAAAAAGTATAGTAATTTAAGTAGACAAATTTTGAAAAAAAAAAAAGAAAAAAAAAGGTATGACATATATTAGTAGTTAAATTTGAAAGGTAGCAATAATAACAATAACAGTAACAATATTTACCAAATTCTTTGAAACTTTAAAAGAAAATTAGTTTTTCTTAAAAAAGAAAAAATATTTTTCAATTTCATTAATTTCATCATTTTTAAATGAATATTTTTGTTTCGCTGATTTTTTTAACTAATCTAATTTAGGTACTAAATAGTTTAATTGATTCTTTTATTCTATATTATATTGCAACTAAAAAATAAAAAATTATTTCATAATTTAATTTAATCACTGAGTTATTCAATTTATTATCATCAAAACAGATAGCAAACATGATTTTTTTTTTTTGTAATTTTAGGTTTTTTTTTTTTTTCTTTCCTATCATATTTTTTGTTCTCATTTTTTTTTTTTTTTTTTTTGTTAAGCAAGAAAAAAAGACATAAAAATTCAATGAAATACCATACGGAAATTCTATTTAAAAAAAAAAATTATTGATCATAAAACTTTCAATAGCCTTTGCAATTTTAACTTTTTATTTTGTTTTTGTCCTTTTATCTCTTTCTTTTCTGGTCGTTTTAATTCTAGAAAAATTCATTCAGAAATTTATTCAGCCCTCATCGCTCCGCTACCACCCCCGCGCCTACAGGCCACGCCTTCGTCGCCCCGCCCCTAATACGCTTGCTTGACCACGCCCTTTTCGCCCCGCCTCCGCCACGCCCGCATGGCCACGCCCCTTTTCGTCCCGCCCCCCGCCATTACTGCACCTCTTATCACTGTACCTCTTATCACTGCACCTCTTATCACTGCACCTCTTATCACTGTACCTCTTATCACCGTACCTCTTATCACTGTACCTCTTATCACTGCACCTCTTATCACTGTACCTCTTATCACTGCACCTCTTATCACTGCACCTCTTATCACTGTACCTCTTATCACTGCACCTCTTATCACTGTACCTCTTATCACTGCACCTCTTATCACTGTACCTCTTATCACTGCACCTCTTATCACTGCACCTCTTATCACTGTACCTCTTATCACTGCACCTCTTATCACTGTACCTTTTATCACTGCACCTCTTATCACTGTACCTCTTATCACTGCACCTCTAATCACTGTACCTCTTATCACTGTACCTCTTATCACTGTACCTCTTATCACCGTACCTCTTGGTACCGTACCTTTTGGTACCGTACCTCTTGTTACCGCACCTTTTGGTACCGTACCTCTTGGTACCGTACCTTATGGTACCGTACTTTTTGTTATTGTACCTCTTGTTACCGTACCTTTTATCACCGTACCTCTTGGTACCGTACCTTTTGGTACCGTACCTCTTGTTACCGCACCCGTACCTCTTGGTACCGTACCTTTTATCACCGTACCTCTTGGTACCGTACCTCTTATCACTGTACCTCTTGGTACCGTACTTTTTGTTATTGTACCTCTTGTTACCGTACCTTTTGGTACCGTACCTCTTGGTACCGTACCTTTTGGTACCGTACCTCTTGGTACCGTACCTTTTATCACCGTACCTCTTGGTACCGTACTTTTTGTTATTGTACCTCTTGTTACCGTACCTTTTGGTACCGTACCTCTTGGTACCGTACCTTTTATCACCGTACCTCGTGGTACCGTATCTTTTATTACTGTACCTCTTGGTACCGTACCTCTTGTTACCGTACTTTTTATCACTGTATCTCTTGGTACCGTACTTCCTATCACCGTTTTAACAAAAGATATGGTACCAAAAGGCGCGGTAACAAGAGGTTCGGTACTAAGAGGTACGGTAACAAGAGGTACAATAACAAAAAGTACGGTACCAAGAGGTACAGTGATAAGAGGTACGGTACCAAGAGATACAGTGATAAAAGTACGGTAACAAGAAGTACGGTAGCAAGAGGTACATTAACAAAAGATACGGTACCAAAAGATACAATAACAAAATTACGGTACCAAGAGGTACGGTGATAAAGGTACGGTACCAAGAGGTACAGTAATAAAAGATACGGTACCACGAGGTACAATAACAAGAAGTACGGTACCAAGAGGTACGGTAACAAGAGGTACAATAAGAAAAAGTACGGTACGAAGAGGTACAGTGATAAGAGGTACGGTACCAAGAGATACAGTGATAAAAAGTACGGTAACAAGAGGTACGGTACCAAGAGGTACAGTAATAAAAGATACGGTACCACGAGGTACAATAACAAAAAGTACGGTACCAAGAAGTAGAATAATAAAAGGTGCGGTAACAAGAGGTACATTAACAAAAGATACGGTACTAAAAGATACAATAACAAAAATTACGGTACCAAGAGGTACGGTGATAAAAGGTACGGTACCAAGAGGTACGGTGATAAAAGTACGGTACCAAGAGGTACGGTACCAAAAGGTACGGTAACAAGAGGTACAATAACAAAAGTACGGTACCAAGAGGTACGGTGATAAAAGGTACGGTACCAAGAGGTACGGTACTAAAAGTACGGTAACAAGAGGTACAATAACAAAAGTACGGTACCAAGAGGTACAGTGATAAGAGGTACAGTAATAAAAGATACGGTACCACGAGGTACAATAACAAAAAGTACGGTACCAAGAGGTACAGTGATAAAAAGTACGGTTACAAGAGGTACGGTGATAAAAGGTACGGTACCAAGAGGTACGGTACCAAAAGGTGCGGTAACAAGAGGTTCGGTACCAAGAGGTACGGTAACAAGAGGTACAATAACAAAAAGTACGGTACCAAGAGGTACAGTGATAAGAGGTACGGTACCAAGAGATACAGTGATAAAAAGTACGGTAACAAGAGGTACATCAACAAAAGATACGGTACCAAAAGATACAATAACAAAAATACGGTACCAAGAGGTACGGTGATAAAAGGTACGGTACCAAGAGGTACGGTACCAAAAGGTACGGTAACAAGAGGTACAATAACAAAAAGTACGGTACCAAGAGGTACAGTGATAAGAGGTACGGTACCAAGAGGTACGGTGATAAAAGGTACGGTACCAAGAGGTACGGTACCAAAAGGTGCGGTAACAAGAGGTACGGTACCAAAAGGTACGGTACCAAGAGGTACGGTACCAAGAGGTACGGTGATAAAAGGTACGGTAACAAGAGGTACAATAACAAAAAGTACGATACCATAAGGTACGGTACCAAGAGGTACGGTACCAAAAGGTGCGGTAACAAGAAATACGGTATGTAAAAGGTGCGGTACCAAGAGGTACAGTGATAAGAGGTACAGTGATAAGAGGTACAGTGATAAGAGGCACAGTGATAAGAGGTGCAGTGATAAGAGGTACAGTGATAAGAGGTGCAGTGATAAAAGGTACAGTGATAAGAGGTGCAGTGATAAGAGGTACAGTGATAAGAGGTGCAGTGATAAGAGGTACAGTGATAAGAGGTGCAGTGATAAGAGGTGCAGTGATAAGAGGTACAGTGATAAGAGGTACAGTGATAAGAGGTGCAGTGATAAGAGGTACAGTGATAAGAGGTGCAGTGATAAGAGGTACAGTGATAAGAGGTGCAGTGATAAGAGGTACAGTGATAAGAGGTACGGTGATAAGAGGTACAGTGATAAGAGGTACAGTGATAAGAGGTGCAGTAATGGCGGGGGCGGGACGAAAGGGGGCGTGGCGGAGGCGGGGCGAAAGGGCGTGGTCAAGCAAGCGTATTAGGGGCGGGGCGACGAAGGCGTGGCCTGTAGGCGCGGGGGTGGTAGCGGAGCGATGAGGGCTGAATAAATTTCTGAATGAATTTTTCTAGAATTAAAACGACCAGAAAAGAAAGAGATAAAAGGACAAAAACAAAATAAAAAGTTAAAATTGCAAAGGCTATTGAAAGTTTTATGATCAATAATTTTTTTTTAAATGTAATTTCCGTATGGTATTTCATTGAATTTTTATGTCTTTTTTTCTTGCTTAACAAAAAAAAAAAAAAAAAAAATGAGAACAAAAAATATGATAGGAAAGAAAAAAAGAAAAAAAACCTAAAATTACAAAAAAAAAAATCATGTTTGCTATCTGTTTTGATGATAATAAATTGAATAACTCAGTGATTAAATTAAATTATGAAATAATTTTTATTTTTTAGTTGCAATATAATATAGAATAAAAGAATCAATTAAACTATTTAGTACCTAAATTAGATTAGTTAAAAAAATCAGCGAAACAAAAAATATTCATTTAAAAATGATGAAATTAATGAAATTGAAAAAATTTTTTCTTTTTAAGAAAAACTAATTTTCTTTTAAAGTTTCAAAGAATTTGGTAAATATTGTTACTGTTATTGTTATTATTGCTACCTTTCAAATTTAACTACTAATATATGTCATACCTTTTTTTTTTTTTTTTTTTTTCAAAATTTGTCTACTTAAATTACTATACTTTTTTTTTGGTGATATTTAAATGGTTATGCTTTATTTAAATTTATTCTAGCATGTGGAATTCTAGCATGTTTAAGGATATTTATTTGGTATTATTTAATTTAGAATATTTGGAATGTAATATTGTTTATCTTGTATAATAGCTCAAATATTTTAGAAAAAGTAATAAAATTAATGAAATTGAAAAAATATTTTTCTTTTTAAGAAAAACTAATTTTCTTTTAAAGTTTCAAAGAATTTGGTAAATATTGTTACTGTTATTGTTATTATTGCTACCTTTCAAATTTAACTACTAATATATGTCATACCTTTTTTTTCTTTTTTTTTTCAAAATTTGTCTACTTAAATTACTATACTTTTTTTTTTTGGTGATATTTAAATGGTTATGCTTTATTTAAATTTATTCTAGCATGTGGAATTCTAGCATGTTTAAGGATATCTATTTGGTATTATTTAATTTAGAATATTTGGAATGTAATATTGTTTATCTTGTATAATAGCTCAAATATTTTAGAAAAAGTAATAAATTTTGATTTTCTAGCTGAAGTTTTTTTGGGAAAATTGTTCTGGGAAGTATAATAATTATAAAATAAATAAATGTATCGAATATGATATATGTTGAAATGGAATCAAACTATTATATATGTTGATTGAAATGGAATCAAACTAAAAAAAAAAACTTTTGTATTGATTGAAATAATTGTATAAAAGTAATGTGACATAACTAATAAAATGAATTGTTCTCTTTTTCCTAATTTCAAATTTTAATTTAATATGATAATTAATTTTGTTTGCTATTTATATGTCAATGATATATTATTTCATTTGATTTTTTCATTATAATAGGATAATTTTTGTGATATGAAATTACATTATAATACAGTTATACATCTTCTTTTCTTTCTTTTTCAAAAAAAAAAAGTTCTTATGAAAATTTGAAATTTTATGAATTGATAAAATATGTAAGAAAATAAGTTTTTTTTTTTTTTTTTTTTTTTTTTAATTAAGCACAAGTGATAAAAATTATTTTGAAAATTTTAAGTCGGAAAAATTTGAAATGTTTGTGAATATTTTTGTCACTTTTGTAACTGATTGAAACACACTGATAATAATAAATCAATTTTCAAATCGATTTATGAGATAAAAAAAAAAAGAATTATTTGTTGCACATAAGATTGATTTATTATTATCAAATAGATTAATTGATTTAATGGATGGGAAATGATTAAATTTTAGGAAAAAAAACTGTGAAAGACAAAGAATGAAATTAATAGAATTAAATTGTTGGTTGTTTATGATAATAAAAATTAATTTGAAAATAAATGAATGATTTAGCTAAGATGTTCAGATCAATCTTATAAAAGTTCATTTTGATATATCTTATCAGCTAAACAATTGAAATGTGTTATTTATCAATTAGCTGTGTGATCAGCGTAAGAGCGTTTAAGAAAAAAAAAATTGATAAATTAACAAATCATTAAAAGTGCTTTCATTTGAATGCAAATGAATTTAGGAAAGGAGAAATTGTCACAAAAATGTCACACTGATTATAACTGATAGAATATTGATATTATAAAAATAATTTAACATTTAATATCCTTAATCTACTTAAATTACATTGATATTGTGATATGATAATATTGGTAAATTATTTACACTGATTTGATAATATTGATTAAATCAGTTGAATCAATTAATGCTTTTAAAGAATGCGGCATTGATCATTTAATGATTTAATGAGCAAAAAAAAAAAAAAAAAATTATATTAAATTTCTCATAATTTCATTCAGTTTAACAGCAAATGTTTTGAATCTAATAGATTTAATCAATAATAATTAGGATTCTATAGCAGTTTTACTAATTATCAATTAATTAGTTATTTTTAAAAGTTATCAAATATAGTTCTGATAATAACTTCATATTATCACGAATCAATTATTCTAAAAAAAGATTTGAGCGCAAAATTAAAATTATAAATTCAAATATAAGCATAAAACTGCTGAAATTGTTAAAATATGCATAAATTACGTAAAACTGATAGCTGTAATTATTTGAAACTATTAAAACTGAATGGAATTTTTTTAAATAATAAACTTTTCTTAATTAAATGAAAAAATTAATTTGACAAAAATATAATTTAAGCTAAAAATATAAATATAAAATTCTGCTTTTGAAACTTAGGTAACATTAGATGAAAAATTTAAGGCTATGCAAAGGCTATTGAAAGTTTTATGATCAATAATTTTTTTTTTTAAATGTAATTTCCGTATGGTATTTCATTGAATTTTTATGTCTTTTTTCTTGCTTAACAAAAAAAAAAAAATGAGAACAAAAATATGATAGGAAAGAAAAAAAGAAAAAAAACCTAACATTACAAAAAAAAATCATGTTTGCTATCTGTTTTGATGATAATAAATTGAATAACTCAGTGATTAAATTAAATTATGAAATAATTTTTTATTTTTTAGTTGCAATATAATATAGAATAAAAGAATCAATTAAACTATTTAGTACCTAAATTAGATTAGTTAAAAAAATCAGCGAAACAAAAAATATTCATTTAAAAATGATGAAATTAATGAAATTGAAAAATATTTTTCTTTTAAGAAAAACTAATTTTCTTTTAAAGTTTCAAAGAATTTGGTAAATATTGTTACTGTTATTGTTATTATTGCTACCTTTCAAATTTAACTACTAATATATGTCATACCTTTTTTTTTTTTTTTTTTCAAAATTTGTCTACTTAAATTACTATACTTTTTTTTTTGGTGATATTTAAATGGTTATGCTTTATTTAAATTTATTCTAGCATGTGGAATTCTAGCATGTTTAAGGATATTTATTTGGTATTATTTAATTTAGAATATTTGGAATGTAATATTGTTTATCTTGTATAATAGCTCAAATATTTTAGAAAAAGTAATAAAATTAATGAAATTGAAAAATATTTTTCTTTTAAGAAAAACTAATTTTCTTTTAAAGTTTCAAAGAATTTGGTAAATATTGTTACTGTTATTGTTATTATTGCTACCTTTCAAATTTAACTACTAATATATGTCATACCTTTTTTTTTTTTTTTTTTCAAAATTTGTCTACTTAAATTACTATACTTTTTTTTGGTGATATTTAAATGGTTATGCTTTATTTAAATTTATTCTAGCATGTGGAATTCTAGCATGTTTAAGGATATCTATTTGGTATTATTTAATTTAGAATATTTGGAATGTAATATTGTTTATCTTGTATAATAGCTCAAATATTTTAGAAAAAGTAATAAATTTTGATTTTCTAGCTGAAGTTTTTGGGAAAATTGTTCTGGGAAGTATAATAATTATAAAATAAATAAATGTATCGAATATGATATATGTTGAAATGGAATCAAACTATTATATATGTTGATTGAAATGGAATCAAACTAAAAAAAAACTTTTGTATTGATTGAAATAATTGTATAAAAGTAATGTGACATAACTAATAAAATGAATTGTTCTCTTTTTCCTAATTTCAAATTTTAATTTAATATGATAATTAATTTTGTTTGCTATTTATATGTCAATGATATATTATTTCATTTGATTTTTCATTATAATAGGATAATTTTTGTGATATGAAATTACATTATAATACAGTTATACATCTTCTTTTCTTTCTTTTTCAAAAAAAAAAAGTTCTTATGAAAATTTGAAATTTTATGAATTGATAAAATATGTAAGAAAATAAGTTTTTTTTTTTTTTTTTTTTAAATTAAGCACAAGTGATAAAAATTATTTTGAAAATTTTAAGTCGGAAAAATTTGAAATGTTTGTGAATATTTTTGTCACTTTTGTAACTGATTGAAACACACTGATAATAATAAATCAATTTTCAAATCGATTTATGAGATAAAAAAAAAAAAAAGAATTATTTGTTGCACATAAGATTGATTTATTATTATCAAATAGATTAATTGATTTAATGGATGGGAAATGATTAAATTTTAGGAAAAAAAACTGTGAAAGACAAAGAATGAAATTAATAGAATTAAATTGTTGGTTGTTTATGATAATAAAAATTAATTTGAAAATAAATGAATGATTTAGCTAAGATGTTCAGATCAATCTTATAAAAGTTCATTTTGATATATCTTATCAGCTAAACAATTGAAATGTGTTATTTATCAATTAGCTGTGTGATCAGCGTAAGAGCGTTTAAGAAAAAAATTGATAAATTAACAAATCATTAAAAGTGCTTTCATTTGAATGCAAATGAATTTAGGAAAGGAGAAATTGTCACAAAAATGTCACACTGATTATAACTGATAGAATATTGATATTATAAAAATAATTTAACATTTAATATCCTTAATCTACTTAAATTACATTGATATTGTGATATGATAATATTGGTAAATTATTTACACTGATTTGATAATATTGATTAAATCAGTTGAATCAATTAATGCTTTTAAAGAATGCGGCATTGATCATTTAATGATTTAATGAGCAAAAAAAAAAAAAAAAATTATATTAAATTTCTCATAATTTCATTCAGTTTAACAGCAAATGTTTTGAATCTAATAGATTTAATCAATAATAATTAGGATTCTATAGCAGTTTTACTAATTATCAATTAATTAGTTATTTTTAAAAGTTATCAAATATAGTTCTGATAATAACTTCATATTATCACGAATCAATTATTCTAAAAAAGATTTGAGCGCAAAATTAAAATTATAAATTCAAATATAAGCATAAAACTGCTGAAATTGTTAAAATATGCATAAATTACGTAAAACTGATAGCTGTAATTATTTGAAACTATTAAAACTGAATGGAATTTTTTTAAATAATAAACTTTTCTTAATTAAATGAAAAAATTAATTTGACAAAAATATAATTTAAGCTAAAAATATAAATATAAAATTCTGCTTTTGAAACTTAGGTAACATTAGATGAAAAATTTAACACTTATTGGCTTGGCTAGTAGAGATATGATAACAGTTTATATCAATTATAAATTTATCACTAAAGTCAAATTTTTATATCAGATTGCAAAAATTATAAAAATTTTTCTCGAGAAATATATCAATCGGTAAAGCTTATTTAATTAAATTAAGCTACAAAAATCTAGCAAAACAAAAATTTTAAGTTATTTTAAAATAAAAATAGGTGCAAGAAAATGTTAAATTTGAAATTTTGCAATCATTTAGCTTTCAGCATGAAGGTAATATGTAAGCTTAATTGCTAAACTTTTTGATTTTGATTAAAGTAATATATAATAAATTAAAGTAATATATAATCAATTTTTTGATTTTGATTAAAGTAATACTTAATAAATTTTTTTTTAATTAAAGTAATATTAAAAACTATTTCAAAAATTATTGGTATTAAAATTGAAAAGATTATAAATTCAAACCACATGTAAATTCTTGATAGGATTTTTATCCTGAAATTAATTATAAATATGTTTTGAAATTTGCTCATTTTTATAACAAATAATCTTTGCTTTTTCAAAATTTCTCAAATTTTGAAGGAACTACAACTATTACCAATTTCAGGATTTAAAAAAAAAATAAGTGACAAAATTTGTTATTTCATACTCGAGGAATTTTATAAGAAAAATTTAATTATTATTATTAATTATCAATTTATTTTCAGTGTTCAATTGTTATTTTATGATTAGTTTTTTTTTTTTTTTTTTTTTTTTGCGACAAAGAAAATTTTGTCAAATAATTGAACATTTGTCCACAAAATTGTTATTAGCTTTATTGGATAGTTAAAACAATCATTTTTTGATTTGTCTAAAATGATCGTGATTTGATTCTAAATGATTGCAGTTATTTTGATCAATTAGCTATGATCAATGCTTTTTTTTTTTTGAACTGATTATTATTCAATGATAATTTTCCTAAATGTAAAGAAAAAAAAAGGACGAAAATGAATTGCTTTTTGATCATTTATTAGTTGCATTGATTGCCATTGATTAGCATATATTATCTGAAATATGAGCTAATATTCGATTACTTAAAATTGAATTGCAAATTCAAGAATCAAATATTGCTAATAATTGAAAATAGCAATGACTAAATTTATAAGTAACATAATTTTTACTTTTTTTTTTTTACTAATTTTTACTTTATTACTTTTTCTAAAATATTTGAGCTATTATACAATGCAAGATAAACAATATTACATTCCAAATATTCTAAATTAAATAATAGCAAATAGATGTCCTTAAACATGCTAGAATTCCACATGCTAGAATAAATTTAAATAAAGCATAACCATTTAAATATCACCAAAAAAAAAGTATAGTAATTTAAGTAGACAAATTTTGAAAAAAAAAAAGAAAAAAAGGTATGACATATATTAGTAGTTAAATTTGAAAGGTAGCAATAATAACAATAACAGTAACAATATTTACCAAATTCTTTGAAACTTTAAAAGAAAATTAGTTTTTCTTAAAAAAGAAAAAATATTTTTTCAATTTCATTAATTTCATCATTTTTAAATGAATATTTTTTGTTTCGCTGATTTTTTTTAACTAATCTAATTTAGGTACTAAATAGTTTAATTGATTCTTTTATTCTATATTATATTGCAACTAAAAAATTAAAAAATTATTTCATAATTTAATTTAATCACTGAGTTATTCAATTTATTATCATCAAAACAGATAGCAAACATGATTTTTTTTTTTTTGTAATTTTAGGTTTTTTTTTTCTTTTTTCTTTCCTATCATTATTTTTTGTTTTTTTTTTTTTTTTTTTTTTGTTAAGCAAGAAAAAAGACATAAAAATTCAATGAAATACCATACGGAAATTCTATTTAAAAAAAAATTATTGATCATAAAACTTTCAATAGCCTTTGCAATTTTAACTTTTTATTTTGTTTTTGTCCTTTTATCTCTTTCTTTTCTGGTCGTTTTAATTCTAGAAAAATTCATTCAGAAATTTATTCAGCCCTCATCGCTCCGCTACCACCCCCGCGCCTACAGGCCACGCCTTCGTCGCCCCGCCCCTAATACGCTTGCTTGACCACGCCCTTTTCGCCCCGCCTCCGCCACGCCCGCATGGCCACGCCCCTTTTCGTCCCGCCCCCCGCCATTACTGCACCTCTTATCACTGTACCTCTTATCACTGCACCTCTTATCACTGCACCTCTTATCACTGTACCTCTTATCACCGTACCTCTTATCACTGTACCTCTTATCACTGCACCTCTTATCACTGTACCTCTTATCACTGCACTTATCACTGCACCTCTTATCACTGTACCTCTTATCACTGCACCTCTTATCACTGTACCTCTTATCACTGCACCTCTTATCACTGTACCTCTTATCACTGCCTCTTATCACTGCACCTCTTATCACTGAACCTCTTATCACTGCACCTCTTATCACTGTACCTTTTATCACTGCACCTCTTATCACTGCCTCTTATCACTGCACCTCTAATCACTGTACCTCTTATCACTGTACCTCTTATCACTGTACCTCTTATCACCGTACCTCTTGGTACCGTACCTTTGGTACCGTACCTCTTGTTACCGCACCTTTTGGTACCGTACCTCTTGGTACCGTACCTTATGGTACCGTACTTTTTGTTATTGTACCTCTTGTTACCGTACCTTTTATCACCGTACCTCTTGGTACCGTACCTTTTGGTACCGTACCTCTTGTTACCGCACCCGTACCTCTTGGTACCGTACCTTTTGGTACCGTACCTCTATCACTGTACCTCTTGGTACCGTACTTTTTGTTATTGTACCTCTTGTTACCGTACCTTTGGTACCGTACCTCTTGGTACCGTATTTTTTGGTACCGTACCTCTTGGTACCGTACCTTTTATCACCGTACCTCTTGGTACCGTACTTTTTGTTATTGTACCTCTTGTTACCGTACCTTTTGGTACCGTACCTCTTGGTACCGTACCTTTTATCACCGTACCTCGTGGTACCGTATCTTTATTACTGTACCTCTTGGTACCGTACCTCTTGTTACCGTACTTTTTATCACTGTATCTCTTGGTACCGTACTTCCTATCACCGTTTTAACAAAAGATATGGTACCAAAAGGCGCGGTAACAAGAGGTTCGGTACTAAGAGGTACGGTAACAAGAGGTACAATAACAAAAAGTACGGTACCAAGAGGTACAGTGATAAGAGGTACGGTACCAAGATACAGTGATAAAAGTACGGTAACAAGAAGTACGGTAGCAAGAGGTACATTAACAAAAGATACGGTACCAAAAGATACAATAACAAAATTACGGTACCAAGAGGTACGGTGATAAAGGTACGGTACCAAGAGGTAGTAATAAAAGATACGGTACCACGAGGTACAATAACAAAAGTACGGTACCAAGAGGTACGGTAACAAGAGGTACAATAAGAAAAGTACGGTACGAAGAGGTACAGTGATAAGAGGTACGGTACCAAGAGATACAGTGATAAAAGTACGGTAACAAGAGGTACGGTACCAAGAGGTACAGTAATAAAAGATACGGTACCACGAGGTACAATAACAAAAGTACGGTACCAAGAAGTAGAATAATAAAGGTGCGGTAACAAGAGGTACATTAACAAAAGATACGGTACTAAAAGATACAATAACAAAATTACGGTACCAAGAGGTACGGTGATAAAAGGTACGGTACCAAGAGGTACGGTGATAAAAGTACGGTACCAAGAGGTACGGTAAAAAAGGTACGGTAACAAGAGGTACAATAACAAAAGTACGGTACCAAGAGGTACGGTGATAAAAGGTACGGTACCAAGAGGTACGGTACTAAAAGTACGGTAACAGGAGGTACAATAACAAAAAGTACGGTACCAAGAGGTACAGTGATAAGAGGTACAGTAATAAAGATACGGTACCACGAGGTACAATAACAAAAAGTACGGTACCAAGAGGTACAGATAAAAATACGGTTACAAGAGGTACGGTGATAAAGGTACGGTACCAAGAGGTACGGTACCAAAAGGTGCGGTAACAAGAGGTTCGGTACCAAGAGGTACGGTAACAAGAGGTACAATAACAAAAGTACGGTACCAAGAGGTACAGTGATAAGAGGTACGGTACCAAGAGATACAGTGATAAAAGTACGGTAACAAGAGGTACATCAACAAAAGATACGGTACCAAAAGATACAATAACAAAATACGGTACCAAGAGGTACGGTGATAAAAGGTACGGTACCAAGAACGGTACCAAAGGTACGGTAACAAAAGGTACAATAACAAAAGTACGGTACCAAGAGGTACAGTGATAAAGGTACGGTACCAAGAGGTACGGTGATAAAGGTACGGTACCAAGAGGTACGGTACCAAAGGTGCGGTAACAAGAGGTACGGTACCAAAAGGTACGGTACCAAGAGGTACGGTACCAAGAGGTACAGTGATAAAAGGTACGGTAACAAGAGGTACAATAACAAAAAGTACGGTACCATAAGGTACGGTACCAAGAGGTACGGTACCAAAAGGTGCGGTAACAAGAGGTACGGTACCAAAAGGTACGGTACCAAGAGGTACAGTGATAAAAGGTACGGTACCAAGAGGTACGGTGATAAAAGTACGGTACCAAGAGGTACGGTACCAAAAGGTGCGGTAACAAGAGGTTCGGTACCAAGAGGTACGGTAACAAGAGGTACAATAACAAAAAGTACGGTACCAAGAGGTACAGTAATAAGAGGTACAGTGATAAGAGGTACGGTACCAAGAGATACAGTGATAAAAAGTACGGTAACAAGAGGTACATCAACAAAAGATACGGTACCAAAAGATACAATAACAAAAATACGGTACCAAGAGGTACGGTGATAAAGGTACGGTACCAAGAGGTACGGTACCAAAAGGTACGGTAACAAGAGGTACAATAACAAAAGTACGGTACCAAGAGGTACAGTGATAAGAGGTACGGTACCAAGAGGTACGGTGATAAAAGGTACGGTACCAAGAGGTACGGTACCAAGAGGTACGGTACCAAGAGGTACGGTGATAAAGGTACGGTAACAAGAGGTACAATAACAAAAAGTACGGTACCATAAGGTACGGTACCAAGAGGTACAATACCAAAGAGGTGCGGTAACAAGAGGTACGGTACCAAAAGGTGCGGTACCAAGAGGTACAGTGATAAGAGGTACAGTGATAAGAGGTACAGTGATAAGAGGTGCAGTGATAAGAGGTGCAGTGATAAGAGGTACAGTGATAAGAGGTGCAGTGATAAGAGGTACAGTGATAAGAGGTGCAGTGATAAGAGGTACAGTGATAAGAGGTACAGTGATAAGAGGTGCAGTGATAAGAGGTACAGTGATAAGAGGTCAGTGATAAGAGGTGCAGTGATAAGAGGTACAGTGATAAGAGGTACAGTGATAAGAGGTACAGTGATAAGAGGTACAGTGATAAGAGGTGCAGTGATAAGAGGTACAGTGATAAGAGGTACAGTGATAAGAGGTACAGTGATAAGAGGTGCAGTAATGGCGGGGGCGGGACGAAAGGGGCGTGGCCATGCGGGCGTGGCGGAGGCGGGGCGAAAAGGGCGTGGTCAAGCAAGCGTATTAGGGGCGGGGCGACGAAGGCGTGGCCTGTAGGCGCGGGGGTGGTAGCGGAGCGATGAGGGCTGAATAAATTTCTGAATGAATTTTTCTAGAATTAAAACGACCAGAAAAGAAAGAGATAAAAGGACAAAAACAAAATAAAAAGTTAAAATTGCAAAGGCTATTGAAAGTTTTATGATCAATAATTTTTTTTTAAATGTAATTTCCGTATGGTATTTCATTGAATTTTTATGTCTTTTTTCTTGCTTAACAAAAAAAAAAAAAAAAAATGAGAACAAAAAATATGATAGGAAAGAAAAAAGAAAAAAAAACCTAAAATTACAAAAAAAAAAATCATGTTTGCTATCTGTTTTGATGATAATAAATTGAATAACTCAGTGATTAAATTAAATTATGAAATAATTTTTATTTTTTAGTTGCAATATAATATAGAATAAAAGAATCAATTAAACTATTTAGTACCTAAATTAGATTAGTTAAAAAAATCAGCGAAACAAAAAATATTCATTTAAAAATGATGAAATTAATGAAATTGAAAAAATATTTTTCTTTTTAAGAAAAACTAATTTTCTTTAAAGTTTCAAAGAATTTGGTAAATATTGTTACTGTTATTGTTATTATTGCTACCTTTCAAATTTAACTACTAATATATGTCATACCTTTTTTTTCTTTTTTTTTTCAAAATTTGTCTACTTAAATTACTATACTTTTTTTTTTGGTGATATTTAAATGGTTATGCTTTATTTAAATTTATTCTAGCATGTGGAATTCTAGCATGTTTAAGGATATTTATTTGGTATTATTTAATTTAGAATATTTGGAATGTAATATTGTTTATCTTGTATAATAGCTCAAATATTTTAGAAAAAGTAATAAAATTAATGAAATTGAAAAATATTTTTCTTTTTAAGAAAAACTAATTTTCTTTAAAGTTTCAAAGAATTTGGTAAATATTGTTACTGTTATTGTTATTATTGCTACCTTCAAATTTAACTACTAATATATGTCATACCTTTTTTTTTCTTTTTTTTTTTTCAAAATTTGTCTACTTAAATTACTATACTTTTTTTTTTTGGTGATATTTAAATGGTTATGCTTTATTTAAATTTATTCTAGCATGTGGAATTCTAGCATGTTTAAGGATATCTATTTGGTATTATTTAATTTAGAATATTTGGAATGTAATATTGTTTATCTTGTATAATAGCTCAAATATTTTAGAAAAAGTAATAAATTTTGATTTTCTAGCTGAAGTTTTTTTGGGAAAATTGTTCTGGGAAGTATAATAATTATAAAATAAATAAATGTATCGAATATGATATATGTTGAAATGGAATCAAACTATTATATATGTTGATTGAAATGGAATCAAACTAAAAAAAAAAACTTTTGTATTGATTGAAATAATTGTATAAAAGTAATGTGACATAACTAATAAAATGAATTGTTCTCTTTTTCCTAATTTCAAATTTTAATTTAATATGATAATTAATTTTGTTTGCTATTTATATGTCAATGATATATTATTTCATTTGATTTTTTCATTATAATAGGATAATTTTTGTGATATGAAATTACATTATAATACAGTTATACATCTTCTTTTCTTTCTTTTTTCAAAAAAAAAGTTCTTATGAAAATTTGAAATTTTATGAATTGATAAAATATGTAAGAAAATAAGTTTTTTTTTTTTTTTTTTTTTAAATTAAGCACAAGTGATAAAAATTATTTTGAAAATTTTAAGTCGGAAAAATTTGAAATGTTTGTGAATATTTTTTGTCACTTTTGTAACTGATTGAAACACACTGATAATAATAAATCAATTTTCAAATCGATTTATGAGATAAAAAAAAAAAAGAATTATTTGTTGCACATAAGATTGATTTATTATTATCAAATAGATTAATTGATTTAATGGATGGGAAATGATTAAATTTTAGGAAAAAAACTGTGAAAGACAAAGAATGAAATTAATAGAATTAAATTGTTGGTTGTTTATGATAATAAAAATTAATTTGAAAATAAATGAATGATTTAGCTAAGATGTTCAGATCAATCTTATAAAAGTTCATTTTGATATATCTTATCAGCTAAACAATTGAAATGTGTTATTTATCAATTAGCTGTGTGATCAGCGTAAGAGCGTTTAAGAAAAAAAATTGATAAATTAACAAATCATTAAAAGTGCTTTCATTTGAATGCAAATGAATTTAGGAAAGGAGAAATTGTCACAAAAATGTCACACTGATTATAACTGATAGAATATTGATATTATAAAAATAATTTAACATTTAATATCCTTAATCTACTTAAATTACATTGATATTGTGATATGATAATATTGGTAAATTATTTACACTGATTTGATAATATTGATTAAATCAGTTGAATCAATTAATGCTTTTAAAGAATGCGGCATTGATCATTTAATGATTTAATGAGCAAAAAAAAAAAAAAATTATATTAAATTTCTCATAATTTCATTCAGTTTAACAGCAAATGTTTTGAATCTAATAGATTTAATCAATAATAATTAGGATTCTATAGCAGTTTTACTAATTATCAATTAATTAGTTATTTTTAAAAGTTATCAAATATAGTTCTGATAATAACTTCATATTATCACGAATCAATTATTCTAAAAAAAGATTTGAGCGCAAAATTAAAATTATAAATTCAAATATAAGCATAAAACTGCTGAAATTGTTAAAATATGCATAAATTACGTAAAACTGATAGCTGTAATTATTTGAAACTATTAAAACTGAATGGAATTTTTTAAATAATAAACTTTTCTTAATTAAATGAAAAAATTAATTTGACAAAAATATAATTTAAGCTAAAAATATAAATATAAAATTCTGCTTTTGAAACTTAGGTAACATTAGATGAAAAATTTAACACTTATTGGCTTGGCTAGTAGAGATATGATAACAGTTTATATCAATTATAAATTTATCACTAAAGTCAAATTTTTTATATCAGATTGCAAAAATTATAAAAATTTTTCTCGAGAAATATATCAATCGGTAAAGCTTATTTAATTAAATTAAGCTACAAAAATCTAGCAAAACAAAAATTTTAAGTTATTTTAAAATAAAAATAGGTGCAAGAAAATGTTAAATTTGAAATTTTGCAATCATTTAGCTTTCAGCATGAAGGTAATATGTAAGCTTAATTGCTAAACTTTTTGATTTTGATTAAAGTAATATATAATAAATTAAAGTAATATATAATCAATTTTTTGATTTTGATTAAAGTAATACTTAATAAATTTTTTTAATTAAAGTAATATTAAAAACTATTTCAAAAATTATTGGTATTAAAATTGAAAAGATTATAAATTCAAACCACATGTAAATTCTTGATAGGATTTTTTATCCTGAAATTAATTATAAATATGTTTTGAAATTTGCTCATTTTTATAACAAATAATCTTTGCTTTTTCAAAATTTCTCAAATTTTGAAGGAACTACAACTATTACCAATTTCAGGATTTAAAAAAAAAATAAGTGACAAAATTTGTTATTTCATACTCGAGGAATTTTATAAGAAAAATTTAATTATTATTATTAATTATCAATTTATTTTCAGTGTTCAATTGTTATTTTATGATTAGTTTTTTTTTTTTTTTTTTTTTTTTGCGACAAAGAAAATTTTGTCAAATAATTGAACATTTGTCCACAAAATTGTTATTAGCTTTATTGGATAGTTAAAACAATCATTTTTTGATTTGTCTAAAATGATCGTGATTTGATTCTAAATGATTGCAGTTATTTTGATCAATTAGCTATGATCAATGCTTTTTTTTTTTTTGAACTGATTATTATTCAATGATAATTTTCCTAAATGTAAAGAAAAAAAGGACGAAAATGAATTGCTTTTTGATCATTTATTAGTTGCATTGATTGCCATTGATTAGCATATATTATCTGAAATATGAGCTAATATTCGATTACTTAAAATTGAATTGCAAATTCAAGAATCAAATATTGCTAATAATTGAAAATAGCAATGACTAAATTTATAAGTAACATAATTTTTTACTTTTTTTTTTACTAATTTTTTACTTTATTACTTTTTCTAAAATATTTGAGCTATTATACAATGCAAGATAAACAATATTACATTCCAAATATTCTAAATTAAATATTAGCAAATAGATGTCCTTAAACATGCTAGAATTCCACATGCTAGAATAAATTTAAATAAAGCATAACCATTTAAATATCACCAAAAAAAAAAGTATAGTAATTTAAGTAGACAAATTTTGAAAAAAAAAGAAAAAAAAGGTATGACATATATTAGTAGTTAAATTTGAAAGGTAGCAATAATAACAATAACAGTAACAATATTTACCAAATTCTTTGAAACTTTAAAAGAAAATTAGTTTTTCTTAAAAAAGAAAAAATATTTTTTCAATTTCATTAATTTCATCATTTTTAAATGAATATTTTTTGTTTCGCTGATTTTTTTTAACTAATCTAATTTAGGTACTAAATAGTTTAATTGATTCTTTTATTCTATATTATATTGCAACTAAAAAATAAAAAATTATTTCATAATTTAATTTAATCACTGAGTTATTCAATTTATTATCATCAAAACAGATAGCAAACATGATTTTTTTTTTTGTAATTTTAGGTTTTTTTTCTTTTTTCTTTCCTATCATATTTTTTGTTCTCATTTTTTTTTTTTTTTTGTTAAGCAAGAAAAAAGACATAAAAATTCAATGAAATACCATACGGAAATTCTATTTAAAAAAAAAAATTATTGATCATAAAACTTTCAATAGCCTTTGCAATTTTAACTTTTTATTTTGTTTTTGTCCTTTTATCTCTTTCTTTTCTGGTCGTTTTAATTCTAGAAAAATTCATTCAGAAATTTATTCAGCCCTCATCGCTCCGCTACCACCCCCGCGCCTACAGGCCACGCCTTCGTCGCCCCGCCCCTAATACGCTTGCTTGACCACGCCCTTTTCGCCCCGCCTCCGCCACGCCCGCATGGCCACGCCCCTTTTCGTCCCGCCCCCGCCATTACTGCACCTCTTATCACTGTACCTCTTATCACTGTACCTCTTATCACTGCACCTCTTATCACTGTACCTCTTATCACTGCACCTCTTATCACTGTACCTCTTATCACTGTACCTCTTATCACTGTACCTCTTATCTGTACCTCTTATCACTGTACCTCTTATCACTGCACCTTATGGTACCTACTTTTTATTGTACCTCTTACCTGTTTTATCACTGCACTTCTGTACCGTACCTTTAACTGTACCTGTTACCTGCACCTTTGTCACCTCTTGTTACCGCACCTTTATTAATCTGGTACCGTACTCTTATCACTGTACATTTGGTACCGTACCTCTTATCACTACTTTGGTACCGTACTTTTTATTGTACCTCTTGTTACCGTACCTTTGTACCGTACCTCTGGTACCGTACCTTTGGTACCGTACCTTTATCACCGTACCTCTTGGTACCGTACTTTTGTTATTGTACCTTGTTACCGTACCTTTGGTACACCTTTGGTACCGTACCTTTATCACCGTACTCGTTGGTACCGTACCTTTTATTACTGTACCTCTAGTACCTCTTGTTACCGTACTTTTTATCACTGTATCCTTGGTACCGTACTTCCTATCACCGTTTTAACAAAAGATATGGTACCAAAAGGCGCGGTAACAAGAGGTTTGGTACTAAAAGGTACGGTAACAAGAGGTACAATAACAAAAAGTACGGTACCAAGAGGTACAGTGATAAGAGGTACGGTACCAAGAGGTACAGTAATAAAAGATACGGTACCACAAGGTAATAACAAGTACGGTACCAAGAGGTACGGTAACAAGAGGTACAATAAGAAAAAGTACGGTACCAAGAGGTACAGTGATAAGAGGTACGGTACCAAGAGATACAGTGATAAAAAGTACGGTAACAAGAGGTACGGTACCAAGAGGTACAGTAATAAAAGATACGGTACCAAGAGGTACAATAACAAAAAGTACGGTACCAAGAAGTAGAATAATAAAAGGTACGGTAACAAGAGGTACATTAACAAAAAGTACGGTACCAAGAGGTACGGTGATAAAAGGTACGGTACCAAGAGGTACGGTACTAAAAGGTACGGTAACAAGAGGTACAATAACAAAAGTACGGTACCAAGAGGTACAGTGATAAGAGGTACAGTAATAAAAGATACGGTACCACGAGGTACAATAACAAAAAGTACGGTACCAAGAGGTACAGTGATAAAAAGTACGGTTACAAGAGGTACGGTGATAAAAGGTACGGTACCAAGAGGTACGGTACCAAAAGGTGCGGTAACAAGAGGTTCGGTACCAAGAGGTACGGTAACAAGAGGTACAATAACAAAAGTACGGTACCAAGAGGTACAGTGATAAGAGGTACGGTACCAAGAGATACAGTGATAAAAAGTACGGTAACAAGAGGTACATAACAAAAGATACGGTACCAAAAGATACAATAACAAAAATACGGTACCAAGAGGTACGGTGATAAAAGGTACGGTACCAAAAGGTACGGTAACAAGAGGTACAATAACAAAAAGTACGGTACCAAGAGGTACAGTGATAAGAGGTACGGTACCAAGAGGTACGGTGATAAAAGGTACGGTACCAAGAGGTACGGTACCAAAAGGTACGGTAACAAGAGGTACGGTACCAAAGGTACGGTACCAAGAGGTACGGTACCAAAGGTACGGTACCAAGAGGTACGGTGATAAAAGGTACGGTAACAAGAGGTACAATAACAAAAAGTACGGTACCAAAAGGTACGGTACCAAGAGGTACGGTACCAAAAGGTACGGTAACAAGAGGTACGGTACCAAAAGGTACGGTACCAAGAGGTACGGTGATAAAAGGTACGGTACCAAGAGGTACGGTGATAAAAGTACGGTACCAAGAGGTACGGTACCAAAAGGTGCGGTAACAAGAGGTTCGGTACCAAGAGGTACGGTAACAAGAGGTACAATAACAAAAAGTACGGTACCAAGAGGTACAGTAATAAGAGGTACAGTGATAAGAGGTACGGTACCAAGAGGTACAGTGATAAAAAGTACGGTAACAAGAGGTACATCAACAAAAGATACGGTACCAAAAGATACAATAACAAAAATACGGTACCAAGAGGTACGGTGATAAAAGGTACGGTACCAAGAGGTACGGTACCAAAAGGTACGGTAACAAGAGGTACAATAACAAAAAGTACGGTACCAAGAGGTACAGTGATAAGAGGTACGGTACCAAGAGGTACGGTGATAAAAGGTACGGTACCAAGAGGTACGGTACCAAGAGGTACGGTACCAAGAGGTACGGTGATAAAAGGTACGGTAACAAGAGGTACAATAACAAAAAGTACGGTACCATAAGGTACGGTACCAAGAGGTACGGTACCAAAAGGTGCGGTAACAAGAGGTACGGTACCAAAAGGTGCGGTACCAAGAGGTACAGTGATAAGAGGTACAGTGATAAGAGGTACAGTGATAAGAGGTGCAGTGATAAGAGGTGCAGTGATAAGAGGTACAGTGATAAGAGGTGCAGTGATAAGAGGTGCAGTGATAAGAGGTGCAGTGATAAGAGGTACAGTGATAAGAGGTACAGTGATAAGAGGTGCAGTGATAAGAGGTACAGTGATAAGAGGTACAGTGATAAGAGGTGCAGTGATAAGAGGTGCAGTGATAAGAGGTACAGTGATAAGAGGTACAGTGATAAGAGGTACAGTGATAAGAGGTGCAGTGATAAGAGGTACAGTGATAAGAGGTACAGTGATAAGAGGTACAGTGATAAGAGGTGCAGTAATGGCGGGGGCGGGACGAAAAGGGGCGTGGCGGAGGCGGGGCGAAAAGGGCGTGGTCAAGCAAGCGTATTAGGGGCGGGGCGACGAAGGCGTGGCCTGTAGGCGCGGGGGTGGTAGCGGAGCGATGAGGGCTGAATAAATTTCTGAATGAATTTTTCTAGAATTAAAACGACCAGAAAAGAAAGAGATAAAAGGACAAAAACAAAATAAAAAGTTAAAATTGCAAAGGCTATTGAAAGTTTTATGATCAATAATTTTTTTTTTAAATGTAATTTCCGTATGGTATTTCATTGAATTTTTATGTCTTTTTTTCTTGCTTAACAAAAAAAAAAAAAAAAAATGAGAACAAAAATATGATAGGAAAGAAAAAGAAAAAAAACCTAAAATTACAAAAAAAAAAATCATGTTTGCTATCTGTTTTGATGATAATAAATTGAATAACTCAGTGATTAAATTAAATTATGAAATAATTTTTTATTTTTTAGTTGCAATATAATATAGAATAAAAGAATCAATTAAACTATTTAGTACCTAAATTAGATTAGTTAAAAAAAATCAGCGAAACAAAAAATATTCATTTAAAAATGATGAAATTAATGAAATTGAAAAATATTTTTCTTTTTAAGAAAAACTAATTTTCTTTTAAAGTTTCAAAGAATTTGGTAAATATTGTTACTGTTATTGTTATTATTGCTACCTTTCAAATTTAACTACTAATATATGTCATACCTTTTTTTTCTTTTTTTTTTCAAAATTTGTCTACTTAAATTACTATACTTTTTTTTTTGGTGATATTTAAATGGTTATGCTTTATTTAAATTTATTCTAGCATGTGGAATTCTAGCATGTTTAAGGATATTTATTTGGTATTATTTAATTTAGAATATTTGGAATGTAATATTGTTTATCTTGTATAATAGCTCAAATATTTTAGAAAAAGTAATAAAATTAATGAAATTGAAAAATATTTTTTCTTTTTAAGAAAAACTAATTTTCTTTTAAAGTTTCAAAGAATTTGGTAAATATTGTTACTGTTATTGTTATTATTGCTACCTTTCAAATTTAACTACTAATATATGTCATACCTTTTTTTTTTTTTTTTTTCAAAATTTGTCTACTTAAATTACTATACTTTTTTTTTTGGTGATATTTAAATGGTTATGCTTTATTTAAATTTATTCTAGCATGTGGAATTCTAGCATGTTTAAGGATATCTATTTGGTATTATTTAATTTAGAATATTTGGAATGTAATATTGTTTATCTTGTATAATAGCTCAAATATTTTAGAAAAAGTAATAAATTTTGATTTTCTAGCTGAAGTTTTTTTGGGAAAATTGTTCTGGGAAGTATAATAATTATAAAATAAATAAATGTATCGAATATGATATATGTTGAAATGGAATCAAACTATTATATATGTTGATTGAAATGGAATCAAACTAAAAAAAAAAACTTTTGTATTGATTGAAATAATTGTATAAAAGTAATGTGACATAACTAATAAAATGAATTGTTCTCTTTTTCCTAATTTCAAATTTTAATTTAATATGATAATTAATTTTGTTTGCTATTTATATGTCAATGATATATTATTTCATTTGATTTTTTCATTATAATAGGATAATTTTTGTGATATGAAATTACATTATAATACAGTTATACATCTTCTTTTCTTTCTTTTTCAAAAAAAAAAGTTCTTATGAAAATTTGAAATTTTATGAATTGATAAAATATGTAAGAAAATAAGTTTTTTTTTTTTTTTTTTTTTTTTTAAATTAAGCACAAGTGATAAAAATTATTTTGAAAATTTTAAGTCGGAAAAATTTGAAATGTTTGTGAATATTTTTGTCACTTTTGTAACTGATTGAAACACACTGATAATAATAAATCAATTTTCAAATCGATTTATGAGATAAAAAAAAAAAAGAATTATTTGTTGCACATAAGATTGATTTATTATTATCAAATAGATTAATTGATTTAATGGATGGGAAATGATTAAATTTTAGGAAAAAAACTGTGAAAGACAAAGAATGAAATTAATAGAATTAAATTGTTGGTTGTTTATGATAATAAAAATTAATTTGAAAATAAATGAATGATTTAGCTAAGATGTTCAGATCAATCTTATAAAAGTTCATTTTGATATATCTTATCAGCTAAACAATTGAAATGTGTTATTTATCAATTAGCTGTGTGATCAGCGTAAGAGCGTTTAAGAAAAAAAAATTGATAAATTAACAAATCATTAAAAGTGCTTTCATTTGAATGCAAATGAATTTAGGAAAGGAGAAATTGTCACAAAAATGTCACACTGATTATAACTGATAGAATATTGATATTATAAAAATAATTTAACATTTAATATCCTTAATCTACTTAAATTACATTGATATTGTGATATGATAATATTGGTAAATTATTTACACTGATTTGATAATATTGATTAAATCAGTTGAATCAATTAATGCTTTTAAAGAATGCGGCATTGATCATTTAATGATTTAATGAGCAAAAAAAAAAAAAAAAAATTATATTAAATTTCTCATAATTTCATTCAGTTTAACAGCAAATGTTTTGAATCTAATAGATTTAATCAATAATAATTAGGATTCTATAGCAGTTTTACTAATTATCAATTAATTAGTTATTTTTAAAAGTTATCAAATATAGTTCTGATAATAACTTCATATTATCACGAATCAATTATTCTAAAAAAGATTTGAGCGCAAAATTAAAATTATAAATTCAAATATAAGCATAAAACTGCTGAAATTGTTAAAATATGCATAAATTACGTAAAACTGATAGCTGTAATTATTTGAAACTATTAAAACTGAATGGAATTTTTTTAAATAATAAACTTTTCTTAATTAAATGAAAAAATTAATTTGACAAAAATATAATTTAAGCTAAAAATATAAATATAAAATTCTGCTTTTGAAACTTAGGTAACATTAGATGAAAAATTTAACACTTATTGGCTTGGCTAGTAGAGATATGATAACAGTTTATATCAATTATAAATTTATCACTAAAGTCAAATTTTTATATCAGATTGCAAAAATTATAAAAATTTTTCTCGAGAAATATATCAATCGGTAAAGCTTATTTAATTAAATTAAGCTACAAAAATCTAGCAAAACAAAAATTTTAAGTTATTTTAAAATAAAAATAGGTGTAAGAAAATGTTAAATTTGAAATTTTGCAATCATTTAGCTTTCAGCATGAAGGTAATATGTAAGCTTAATTGCTAAACTTTTTGATTTTGATTAAAGTAATATATAATAAATTAAAGTAATATATAATCAATTTTTTGATTTTGATTAAAGTAATACTTAATAAATTTTTTTTTTAATTAAAGTAATATTAAAAACTATTTCAAAAATTATTGGTATTAAAATTGAAAAGATTATAAATTCAAACCACATGTAAATTCTTGATAGGATTTTTTATCCTGAAATTAATTATAAATATGTTTTGAAATTTGCTCATTTTTATAACAAATAATCTTTGCTTTTTCAAAATTTCTCAAATTTTGAAGGAACTACAACTATTACCAATTTCAGGATTTAAAAAAAAAAATAAGTGACAAAATTTGTTATTTCATACTCGAGGAATTTTATAAGAAAAATTTAATTATTATTATTAATTATCAATTTATTTTCAGTGTTCAATTGTTATTTTATGATTAGTTTTTTTTTTTTTTTTTTTTTTGCGACAAAGAAAATTTTGTCAAATAATTGAACATTTGTCCACAAAATTGTTATTAGCTTTATTGGATAGTTAAAACAATCATTTTTTGATTTGTCTAAAATGATCGTGATTTGATTCTAAATGATTGCAGTTATTTTGATCAATTAGCTATGATCAATGCTTTTTTTTTTTGAACTGATTATTATTCAATGATAATTTTCCTAAATGTAAAGAAAAAAAAAGGACGAAAATGAATTGCTTTTTGATCATTTATTAGTTGCATTGATTGCCATTGATTAGCATATATTATCTGAAATATGAGCTAATATTCGATTACTTAAAATTGAATTGCAAATTCAAGAATCAAATATTGCTAATAATTGAAAATAGCAATGACTAAATTTATAAGTAACATAATTTTTTTTTTTTTTTTTTTTTTTACTTTATTACTTTTTCTAAAATATTTGAGCTATTATACAATGCAAGATAAACAATATTACATTCCAAATATTCTAAATTAAATATTAGCAAATAGATGTCCTTAAACATGCTAGAATTCCACATGCTAGAATAAATTTAAATAAAGCATAACCATTTAAATATCACCAAAAAAAAAAAGTATAGTAATTTAAGTAGACAAATTTTGAAAAAAAAAAAAAAAAAGGTATGACATATATTAGTAGTTAAATTTGAAAGGTAGCAATAATAACAATAACAGTAACAATATTTACCAAATTCTTTGAAACTTTAAAAGAAAATTAGTTTTTCTTAAAAAGAAAAATATTTTTCAATTTCATTAATTTCATCATTTTTAAATGAATATTTTTTGTTTCGCTGATTTTTTTAACTAATCTAATTTAGGTACTAAATAGTTTAATTGATTCTTTTATTCTATATTATATTGCAACTAAAAAATAAAAAATTATTTCATAATTTAATTTAATCACTGAGTTATTCAATTTATTATCATCAAAACAGATAGCAAACATGATTTTTTTTTTTTGTAATTTTAGGTTTTTTTTCTTTTTTCTTTCCTATCATATTTTTTGTTCTCATTTTTTTTTTTTTTTTTTTTGTTAAGCAAGAAAAAAAGATAAAAATTCAATGAAATACCATACGGAAATTCATTTAAAAAAAAATTATTGATCATAAAACTTTCAATAGCCTTTGCAATTTTAACTTTTTATTTTGTTTTTGTCCTTTTATCTCTTTCTTTTCTGGTCGTTTTAATTCTAGAAAAATTCATTCAGAAATTTATTCAGCCCTCATCGCTCCGCTACCACCCCCGCGCCTACAGGCCACGCCTTCGTCGCCCCGCCCCTAATACGCTTGCTTGACCACGCCCTTTTCGCCCCGCCTCCGCCACGCCCGCATGGCCACGCCCCTTCTTCGTCCCGCCCCCGCCATCACTGCACCTCTTATCACTGTACCTCTTATCACTGCACCTCTTATCACTGTACCTCTTATCACTGCACCTCTTATCACTGTACCTCTTATCACTGTACCTCTTATCACTGTACCTCTTATACACACCTCTTATCACTGTACCTCTTATCACTGCACCTCTTATACCGTACCTCTTATCACCGTACCTTTTGTTATTGTACCTCTTGTACCTCTTATCACTGTACCTCTTATACTACCTTTGGTACCGTACCTCTTGTTACTGCACCTCTTGGTACCGTACCTTTGTTATCGCACCTCCTGTACCTTATACCGTACCTTTTATCACCGTACCTCTTGGTACCGTACCTCTTATCACTGTACCTCTTGGTACCGTACTTTGTTATTGTACCTCTTGTTACCGTACCTCCGTACCTCTTGGTACCGTACCTTTGGTACCTAACCGTACCTTTGTACTTGTACCTCTTGTTACCGTACCTTTTGGTACCGTACCTCTTGGTACCGTACCTTTTATCACCGTACCTCGTGGTACCGTATCTTATTACTGTACCTCTTGGTACCGTACCTCTTGTTACCGTACTTTTTATCGTATCTCTTGGTACCGTACTTCCTATCACCGTTTTAACAAAAGATATGGTACCAAAAGGCGCGGTAACAAGAGGTTCGGTACTAAGAGGTACGGTAACAAGAGGTACAATAACAAAAGTACGGTACCAAGAGGTACAGTGATAAGAGGTACGGTACCAAGAGATACAGTGATAAAAGTACGGTAACAAAAGTACGGTAGCAAGAGGTACATTAACAAAAGATACGGTACCAAAAGATACAATAACAAAATTACGGTACCAAGAGGTACGGTGATAAAAGGTACGGTACCAAGAGGTACAGTAATAAAAGATACGGTACCACAAGGTACAATAACAAAAGTACGGTACCAAGAGGTACGGTAACAAGAGGTACAATAAGAAAAGTACGGTACGAAGAGGTACAGTGATAAGAGGTACGGTACCAAGAGATACAGTGATAAAAAGTACGGTAACAAGAGGTACGGTACCAAGAGGTACAGTAATAAAAGATACGGTACCACGAGGTACAATAACAAAAGTACGGTACCAAGAAGTAGAATAATAAAAGGTGCGGTAACAAGAGGTACATTAACAAAAGATACGGTACTAAAAGATACAATAACAAAAATTACGGTACCAAGAGGTACGGTGATAAAAAATACGGTACCAAGAGGTACGGTGATAAAAGTACGGTACCAAGAGGTACGGTACCAAAAGGTACGGTAACAAGAGGTACAATAACAAAAGTACGGTACCAAGAGGTACGGTGAAAAGGTACGGTACCAAGAGGTACGGTACTAAAAGGTACGGTAACAAGAGGTACAATAACAAAAGTACGGTACCAAGAGGTACAGTGATAAGAGGTACAGTAATAAAAGATACGGTACCACGAGGTACAATAACAAAAAGTACGGTACCAAGAGGTACAGTGATAAAAAGTACGGTTACAAGAGGTACGGTGATAAAAGGTACGGTACCAAGAGGTACGGTACCAAAAGGTGCGGTAACAAGAGGTTCGGTACCAAGAGGTACGGTAACAAGAGGTACAATAACAAAAGTACGGTACCAAGAGGTACAGTGATAAGAGGTACGGTACCAAGAGATACAGTGATAAAAAGTACGGTAACAAGAGGTACATCAACAAAAGATACGGTACCAAAAGATACAATAACAAATACGGTACCAAGAGGTACGGTGATAAAAGGTACGGTACCAAGAGGTACGGTACCAAAAGGTACGGTAACAAGAGGTACAATAACAAAAGTACGGTACCAAGAGGTACAGTGATAAGAGGTACGGTACCAAGAGGTACGGTGATAAAAGGTACGGTACCAAGAGGTACGGTACCAAAAGGTACGGTAACAAGAGGTACGGTACCAAAAGGTACGGTAACAAGAGGTACGGTACCAAAAGGTACGGTACCAAGAGGTACGGTACCAAGAGGTACGGTGATAAAAGGTACGGTACCAAGAGGTACAATAACAAAAGTACGGTACCAAAGGTACGGTACCAAGAGGTACGGTACCAAAAGGTACGGTACCAAGAGGTACGGTACCAAGGTACGGTACCAAGAGGTACAGTGATAAGAGGTACGGTACCAAGAGGTACGGTGATAAGAGGTACGGTATAAGAGGTACGGTAAGATAAAAGGTACGGTACAAGAGGTACAATAAGAGGTACGGTATAAGAGGTACAGTACAAGAGGTACAGTGATAAGAGGTACGGTGATAAGAGGTACGGTGATAAGAGGTACGGTGATAAGAGGTAATAAGAGGTACAGTGATAAGAGGTACGGTGATAAGAGGTACAGTGATAAGAGGTACAGTAAAAGAGGTATAAAGGTACGATAAGAGGTACAGTGATAAGAGGTACAGTGATAAGAGGTACAGTGATAAGAGGTACAGTGATAAGAGGTACAGTGATAAGAGGTACAGTGATAAGAGGTACAGTGATAAGAGGTGCAGTGATAAGAGGTACAGTGATAAGAGGTACAGTGATAAGAGGTACAGTGATAAGAGGTACAGTGATAAGAGGTACAGTGATAAGAGGTACAGTGATAAGAGGTACAGTGATAAGAGGTACAGTGATAAGAGGTGCAGTGATAAGAGGTACAGTGATAAGAGGTGCAGTGATAAGAGGTGCAGTGATAAGAGGTACAGTGATAAGAGGTACAGTGATAAGAGGTACAGTGATAAGAGGTACAGTGATAAGAGGTACAGTGATAAGAGGTACAGTGATAAGAGGTGCAGTAATGGCGGGGGCGGGACGAAAAGGGGCGTGGCCATGCGGGCGTGGCGGAGGCGGGGCGAAAAGGGCGTGGTCAAGCAAGCGTATTAGGGGCGGGGCGACGAAGGCGTGGCCTGTAGGCGCGGGGGTGGTAGCGGAGCGATGAGGGCTGAATAAATTTCTGAATGAATTTTTCTAGAATTAAAACGACCAGAAAAGAAAGAGATAAAAGGACAAAAACAAAATAAAAAGTTAAAATTGCAAAGGCTATTGAAAGTTTTATGATCAATAATTTTTTTTTAAATGTAATTTCCGTATGGTATTTCATTGAATTTTTATGTCTTTTTTCTTGCTTAACAAAAAAAAAAAAAAAAAAATGAGAACAAAAAATATGATAGGAAAGAAAAAGAAAAAAAACCTAAAATTACAAAAAAAAAAATCATGTTTGCTATCTGTTTTGATGATAATAAATTGAATAACTCAGTGATTAAATTAAATTATGAAATAATTTTTTATTTTTAGTTGCAATATAATATAGAATAAAAGAATCAATTAAACTATTTAGTACCTAAATTAGATTAGTTAAAAAAATCAGCGAAACAAAAAATATTCATTTAAAAATGATGAAATTAATGAAATTGAAAAAATATTTTTTCTTTTTTAAGAAAAACTAATTTTCTTTTAAAGTTTCAAAGAATTTGGTAAATATTGTTACTGTTATTGTTATTATTGCTACCTTTCAAATTTAACTACTAATATATGTCATACCTTTTTTTTTCTTTTTTTTTTCAAAATTTGTCTACTTAAATTACTATACTTTTTTTTTTGGTGATATTTAAATGGTTATGCTTTATTTAAATTTATTCTAGCATGTGGAATTCTAGCATGTTTAAGGATATTTATTTGGTATTATTTAATTTAGAATATTTGGAATGTAATATTGTTTATCTTGTATAATAGCTCAAATATTTTAGAAAAAGTAATAAAATTAATGAAATTGAAAAAATATTTTTCTTTTTAAGAAAAACTAATTTTCTTTTAAAGTTTCAAAGAATTTGGTAAATATTGTTACTGTTATTGTTATTATTGCTACCTTTCAAATTTAACTACTAATATATGTCATACCTTTTTTTTTTTTTTTTTTTCAAAATTTGTCTACTTAAATTACTATACTTTTTTTTTTGGTGATATTTAAATGGTTATGCTTTATTTAAATTTATTCTAGCATGTGGAATTCTAGCATGTTTAAGGATATCTATTTGGTATTATTTAATTTAGAATATTTGGAATGTAATATTGTTTATCTTGTATAATAGCTCAAATATTTTAGAAAAAGTAATAAATTTTGATTTTCTAGCTGAAGTTTTTTTGGGAAAATTGTTCTGGGAAGTATAATAATTATAAAATAAATAAATGTATCGAATATGATATATGTTGAAATGGAATCAAACTATTATATATGTTGATTGAAATGGAATCAAACTAAAAAAAAAAACTTTTGTATTGATTGAAATAATTGTATAAAAGTAATGTGACATAACTAATAAAATGAATTGTTCTCTTTTTCCTAATTTCAAATTTTAATTTAATATGATAATTAATTTTGTTTGCTATTTATATGTCAATGATATATTATTTCATTTGATTTTTTCATTATAATAGGATAATTTTTGTGATATGAAATTACATTATAATACAGTTATACATCTTCTTTTCTTTCTTTTTCAAAAAAAAAAAGTTCTTATGAAAATTTGAAATTTTATGAATTGATAAAATATGTAAGAAAATAAGTTTTTTTTTTTTTTTTTTTTTTTTTAAATTAAGCACAAGTGATAAAAAATTATTTTGAAAATTTTAAGTCGGAAAAATTTGAAATGTTTGTGAATATTTTTTGTCACTTTTGTAACTGATTGAAACACACTGATAATAATAAATCAATTTTCAAATCGATTTATGAGATAAAAAAAAAAAAAGAATTATTTGTTGCACATAAGATTGATTTATTATTATCAAATAGATTAATTGATTTAATGGATGGGAAATGATTAAATTTTAGGAAAAAAAAACTGTGAAAGACAAAGAATGAAATTAATAGAATTAAATTGTTGGTTGTTTATGATAATAAAAATTAATTTGAAAATAAATGAATGATTTAGCTAAGATGTTCAGATCAATCTTATAAAAGTTCATTTTGATATATCTTATCAGCTAAACAATTGAAATGTGTTATTTATCAATTAGCTGTGTGATCAGCGTAAGAGCGTTTAAGAAAAAAAAATTGATAAATTAACAAATCATTAAAAGTGCTTTCATTTGAATGCAAATGAATTTAGGAAAGGAGAAATTGTCACAAAAATGTCACACTGATTATAACTGATAGAATATTGATATTATAAAAATAATTTAACATTTAATATCCTTAATCTACTTAAATTACATTGATATTGTGATATGATAATATTGGTAAATTATTTACACTGATTTGATAATATTGATTAAATCAGTTGAATCAATTAATGCTTTTAAAGAATGCGGCATTGATCATTTAATGATTTAATGAGCAAAAAAAAAAAAAAAAATTATATTAAATTTCTCATAATTTCATTCAGTTTAACAGCAAATGTTTTGAATCTAATAGATTTAATCAATAATAATTAGGATTCTATAGCAGTTTTACTAATTATCAATTAATTAGTTATTTTTAAAAGTTATCAAATATAGTTCTGATAATAACTTCATATTATCACGAATCAATTATTCTAAAAAAAGATTTGAGCGCAAAATTAAAATTATAAATTCAAATATAAGCATAAAACTGCTGAAATTGTTAAAATATGCATAAATTACGTAAAACTGATAGCTGTAATTATTTGAAACTATTAAAACTGAATGGAATTTTTTAAATAATAAACTTTTCTTAATTAAATGAAAAAATTAATTTGACAAAAATATAATTTAAGCTAAAAATATAAATATAAAATTCTGCTTTTGAAACTTAGGTAACATTAGATGAAAAATTTAACACTTATTGGCTTGGCTAGTAGAGATATGATAACAGTTTATATCAATTATAAATTTATCACTAAAGTCAAATTTTTTATATCAGATTGCAAAAATTATAAAAATTTTTCTCGAGAAATATATCAATCGGTAAAGCTTATTTAATTAAATTAAGCTACAAAAATCTAGCAAAACAAAAATTTTAAGTTATTTTAAAATAAAAATAGGTGCAAGAAAATGTTAAATTTGAAATTTTGCAATCATTTAGCTTTCAGCATGAAGGTAATATGTAAGCTTAATTGCTAAACTTTTTGATTTTGATTAAAGTAATATATAATAAATTAAAGTAATATATAATCAATTTTTTGATTTTGATTAAAGTAATACTTAATAAATTTTTTTTTTAATTAAAGTAATATTAAAAACTATTTCAAAAATTATTGGTATTAAAATTGAAAAGATTATAAATTCAAACCACATGTAAATTCTTGATAGGATTTTTTATCCTGAAATTAATTATAAATATGTTTTGAAATTTGCTCATTTTTATAACAAATAATCTTTGCTTTTTCAAAATTTCTCAAATTTTGAAGGAACTACAACTATTACCAATTTCAGGATTTAAAAAAAAAAATAAGTGACAAAATTTGTTATTTCATACTCGAGGAATTTTATAAGAAAAATTTAATTATTATTATTAATTATCAATTTATTTTCAGTGTTCAATTGTTATTTTATGATTAGTTTTTTTTTTTTTTTTTTTTTTGCGACAAAGAAAATTTTGTCAAATAATTGAACATTTGTCCACAAAATTGTTATTAGCTTTATTGGATAGTTAAAACAATCATTTTTTGATTTGTCTAAAATGATCGTGATTTGATTCTAAATGATTGCAGTTATTTTGATCAATTAGCTATGATCAATGCTTTTTTTTTTTTTGAACTGATTATTATTCAATGATAATTTTCCTAAATGTAAAGAAAAAAAAAGGACGAAAATGAATTGCTTTTTGATCATTTATTAGTTGCATTGATTGCCATTGATTAGCATATATTATCTGAAATATGAGCTAATATTCGATTACTTAAAATTGAATTGCAAATTCAAGAATCAAATATTGCTAATAATTGAAAATAGCAATGACTAAATTTATAAGTAACATAATTTTTTACTTTTTTTTTTTACTAATTTTTTACTTTATTACTTTTTCTAAAATATTTGAGCTATTATACAATGCAAGATAAACAATATTACATTCCAAATATTCTAAATTAAATATTAGCAAATAGATGTCCTTAAACATGCTAGAATTCCACATGCTAGAATAAATTTAAATAAAGCATAACCATTTAAATATCACCAAAAAAAAAGTATAGTAATTTAAGTAGACAAATTTTGAAAAAAAAAAGAAAAAAAAGGTATGACATATATTAGTAGTTAAATTTGAAAGGTAGCAATAATAACAATAACAGTAACAATATTTACCAAATTCTTTGAAACTTTAAAAGAAAATTAGTTTTTCTTAAAAAAGAAAAATATTTTTTCAATTTCATTAATTTCATCATTTTTAAATGAATATTTTTTGTTTCGCTGATTTTTTTAACTAATCTAATTTAGGTACTAAATAGTTTAATTGATTCTTTTATTCTATATTATATTGCAACTAAAAATAAAAAATTATTTCATAATTTAATTTAATCACTGAGTTATTCAATTTATTATCATCAAAACAGATAGCAAACATGATTTTTTTTTTTTGTAATTTTAGGTTTTTTTTTTTTTTCTTTCCTATCATATTTTTTGTTCTCATTTTTTTTTTTTTTTTTTTTGTTAAGCAAGAAAAAAAGACATAAAAATTCAATGAAATACCATACGGAAATTCTATTTAAAAAAAAAAATTATTGATCATAAAACTTTCAATAGCCTTTGCAATTTTAACTTTTTATTTTGTTTTTGTCCTTTTATCTCTTTCTTTTCTGGTCGTTTTAATTCTAGAAAAATTCATTCAGAAATTTATTCAGCCCTCATCGCTCCGCTACCACCCCCGCGCCTACAGGCCACGCCTTCGTCGCCCCGCCCCTAATACGCTTGCTTGACCACGCCCTTTTCGCCCCGCCTCCGCCACGCCCGCATGGCCACGCCCCTTTTCGTCCCGCCCCCGCCATTACTGCACCTCTTATCACTGTACCTCTTATCACTGTACCTCTTATCACTGCACCTCTTATCACTGCACCTCTTATCACTGTACCTCTTATCACTGTACCTCTTATCACTGTACCTCTTATCACTGCACCTCTTATCACTGTACCTCTTATCACTGCACCTCTTATCACTGCACCTCTTATCACTGTACCTCTTATCACTGTACCTCTTATCACTGCACCTCTTATCACTGTACCTCTTATCACTGTACCTCTTATCACTGCACCTCTTATCACTGTACCTCTTATCACTGCACCTCTTATCACTGCACCTCTTATCACTGTACCTCTTATCACTGTACCTCTTATCACTGTACCTCTTATCACTGTACCTCTTATCACCGTACCTCTTGGTACCGTACCTTTTGGTACCGTACCTCTTGTTACCGCACCTTTTGGTACCGTACCTCTTGGTACCGTACCTTATGGTACCGTACTTTGTTATTGTACCTCTTGTTACCGTACCTTTTATCACCGTACCTCTTGGTACCGTACCTTTTATCACCTTTGTTACCGTACCTTTGGTACCGTACCTCTTGTTACCGCACCTTTGGTACCTCTTGGTACCGTACCTTTACCGTACCTCTTGGTACCGTACCTCTTATCACTGTACCTCTTGGTACCGTACTTTTTGTTATTGTACCTCTTGTTACCGTACCTTTTGGTACCGTACCTCTTGGTACCGTACCTTTTGGTACCGTACCTCTTGGTACCGTACCTTTTATCACCGTACCTCTTGGTACCGTACCTTTTTGTTATTGTACCTCTTGTTACCGTACCTTTTGGTACCGTACCTCTTGGTACCGTACCTTTTATCACCGTACCTCGTGGTACCGTATCTTTTATTACTGTACCTCTTGGTACCGTACCTCTTGTTACCGTACTTTTTATCACTGTATCTCTTGGTACCGTACTTCCTATCACCGTTTTAACAAAAGATATGGTACCAAAAGGCGCGGTAACAAGAGGTTCGGTACTAAGAGGTACGGTAACAAGAGGTACAATAACAAAAAGTACGGTACCAAGAGGTACAGTGATAAGAGGTACGGTACCAAGAGATACAGTGATAAAAAGTACGGTAACAAGAAGTACGGTAGCAAGAGGTACATTAACAAAAGATACGGTACCAAAAGATACAATAACAAAAATTACGGTACCAAGAGGTACGGTGATAAAGAGGTACGGTACCAAGAGGTACAGTAATAAAAGATACGGTACCACGAGGTACAATAACAAAAAGTACGGTACCAAGAGGTACGGTAACAAGAGGTACAATAAGAAAAAGTACGGTACGAAGAGGTACAGTGATAAGAGGTACGGTACCAAGAGATACAGTGATAAAAAGTACGGTAACAAGAGGTACGGTACCAAGAGGTACAGTAATAAAAGATACGGTACCACGAGGTACAATAACAAAAAGTACGGTACCAAGAAGTAGAATAATAAAAGGTGCGGTAACAAGAGGTACATTAACAAAAGATACGGTACTAAAAGATACAATAACAAAAATTACGGTACCAAGAGGTACGGTGATAAAAGGTACGGTACCAAGAGGTACGGTGATAAAAGTACGGTACCAAGAGGTACGGTACCAAAAGGTACGGTAACAAGAGGTACAATAACAAAAAGTACGGTACCAAGAGGTACGGTGATAAAAGGTACGGTACCAAGAGGTACGGTACTAAAAGGTACGGTAACAAGAGGTACAATAACAAAAAGTACGGTACCAAGAGGTACAGTGATAAGAGGTACAGTAATAAAAGATACGGTACCACGAGGTACAATAACAAAAAGTACGGTACCAAGAGGTACAGTGATAAAAAGTACGGTTACAAGAGGTACGGTGATAAAAGGTACGGTACCAAGAGGTACGGTACCAAAAGGTGCGGTAACAAGAGGTTCGGTACCAAGAGGTACGGTAACAAGAGGTACAATAACAAAAAGTACGGTACCAAGAGGTACAGTGATAAGAGGTACGGTACCAAGAGATACAGTGATAAAAAGTACGGTAACAAGAGGTACATCAACAAAAGATACGGTACCAAAAGATACAATAACAAAAATACGGTACCAAGAGGTACGGTGATAAAAGGTACGGTACCAAGAGGTACGGTACCAAAAGGTACGGTAACAAGAGGTACAATAACAAAAAGTACGGTACCAAGAGGTACAGTGATAAGAGGTACGGTACCAAGAGGGTACGGTACCAAGAGGTACGGTACCAAAAGGTGCGGTAACAAGAGGTACGGTACCAAAAGGTGCGGTAACAAGAGGTACGGTACCAAAAGGTACGGTACCAAGAGGTACGGTGATAAAAGGTACGGTACCAAGAGGTACGGTGATAAAAGGTACGGTAACAAGAGGTACAATAACAAAAAGTACGGTACCAAGAGGTACAGTAATAAGAGGTACGGTACCAAGAGGTACGGTGATAAAAGGTACGGTACCAAGAGGTACGGTGATAAAAGGTACGGTACCAAGAGGTACGGTGATAAAAGGTACGGTAACAAGAGGTACAATAACAAAAAGTACGGTACCATAAGGTACGGTACCAAGAGGTACGGTACCAAAAGGTGCGGTAACAAGAGGTACGGTACCAAAAGGTGCGGTACCAAGAGGTACAGTGATAAGAGGTACAGTGATAAGAGGTACAGTGATAAGAGGTACAGTGATAAGAGGTGCAGTGATAAGAGGTACAGTGATAAGAGGTGCAGTGATAAAAGGTACAGTGATAAGAGGTGCAGTGATAAGAGGTACAGTGATAAGAGGTGCAGTGATAAGAGGTACAGTGATAAGAGGTGCAGTGATAAGAGGTACAGTGATAAGAGGTACAGTGATAAGAGGTGCAGTGATAAGAGGTACAGTGATAAGAGGTGCAGTGATAAGAGGTACAGTGATAAGAGGTGCAGTGATAAGAGGTACAGTGATAAGAGGTACGGTGATAAGAGGTACAGTGATAAGAGGTACAGTGATAAGAGGTGCAGTAATGGCGGGGGCGGGACGAAAAGGGGCGTGGCCATGCGGGCGTGGCGGAGGCGGGGCGAAAAGGGCGTGGTCAAGCAAGCGTATTAGGGGCGGGGCGACGAAGGCGTGGCCTGTAGGCGCGGGGGTGGTAGCGGAGCGATGAGGGCTGAATAAATTTCTGAATGAATTTTTCTAGAATTAAAACGACCAGAAAAGAAAGAGATAAAAGGACAAAAACAAAATAAAAAGTTAAAATTGCAAAGGCTATTGAAAGTTTTATGATCAATAATTTTTTTTTTTAAATGTAATTTCCGTATGGTATTTCATTGAATTTTTATGTCTTTTTTTCTTGCTTAACAAAAAAAAAAAAAAAAAATGAGAACAAAAAATATGATAGGAAAGAAAAAAGAAAAAAAACCTAAAATTACAAAAAAAAAAATCATGTTTGCTATCTGTTTTGATGATAATAAATTGAATAACTCAGTGATTAAATTAAATTATGAAATAATTTTTTATTTTTAGTTGCAATATAATATAGAATAAAAGAATCAATTAAACTATTTAGTACCTAAATTAGATTAGTTAAAAAAATCAGCGAAACAAAAAATATTCATTTAAAAATGATGAAATTAATGAAATTGAAAAAATATTTTTTCTTTTAAGAAAAACTAATTTTCTTTTAAAGTTTCAAAGAATTTGGTAAATATTGTTACTGTTATTGTTATTATTGCTACCTTTCAAATTTAACTACTAATATATGTCATACCTTTTTTTTCTTTTTTTTTTTCAAAATTTGTCTACTTAAATTACTATACTTTTTTTTTTGGTGATATTTAAATGGTTATGCTTTATTTAAATTTATTCTAGCATGTGGAATTCTAGCATGTTTAAGGATATTTATTTGGTATTATTTAATTTAGAATATTTGGAATGTAATATTGTTTATCTTGTATAATAGCTCAAATATTTTAGAAAAAGTAATAAAATTAATGAAATTGAAAAAATATTTTTCTTTTTAAGAAAAACTAATTTTCTTTTAAAGTTTCAAAGAATTTGGTAAATATTGTTACTGTTATTGTTATTATTGCTACCTTTCAAATTTAACTACTAATATATGTCATACCTTTTTTTTTTTTTTTTTTTTCAAAATTTGTCTACTTAAATTACTATACTTTTTTTTTTGGTGATATTTAAATGGTTATGCTTTATTTAAATTTATTCTAGCATGTGGAATTCTAGCATGTTTAAGGATATCTATTTGGTATTATTTAATTTAGAATATTTGGAATGTAATATTGTTTATCTTGTATAATAGCTCAAATATTTTAGAAAAAGTAATAAATTTTGATTTTCTAGCTGAAGTTTTTGGGAAAATTGTTCTGGGAAGTATAATAATTATAAAATAAATAAATGTATCGAATATGATATATGTTGAAATGGAATCAAACTATTATATATGTTGATTGAAATGGAATCAAACTAAAAAAAAAAACTTTTGTATTGATTGAAATAATTGTATAAAAGTAATGTGACATAACTAATAAAATGAATTGTTCTCTTTTTCCTAATTTCAAATTTTAATTTAATATGATAATTAATTTTGTTTGCTATTTATATGTCAATGATATATTATTTCATTTGATTTTTTCATTATAATAGGATAATTTTTGTGATATGAAATTACATTATAATACAGTTATACATCTTCTTTTCTTTCTTTTTCAAAAAAAAAAAGTTCTTATGAAAATTTGAAATTTTATGAATTGATAAAATATGTAAGAAAATAAGTTTTTTTTTTTTTTTTTTTTTTTTAAATTAAGCACAAGTGATAAAAATTATTTTGAAAATTTTAAGTCGGAAAAATTTGAAATGTTTGTGAATATTTTTGTCACTTTTGTAACTGATTGAAACACACTGATAATAATAAATCAATTTTCAAATCGATTTATGAGATAAAAAAAAAAAAAGAATTATTTGTTGCACATAAGATTGATTTATTATTATCAAATAGATTAATTGATTTAATGGATGGGAAATGATTAAATTTTAGGAAAAAAAACTGTGAAAGACAAAGAATGAAATTAATAGAATTAAATTGTTGGTTGTTTATGATAATAAAAATTAATTTGAAAATAAATGAATGATTTAGCTAAGATGTTCAGATCAATCTTATAAAAGTTCATTTTGATATATCTTATCAGCTAAACAATTGAAATGTGTTATTTATCAATTAGCTGTGTGATCAGCGTAAGAGCGTTTAAGAAAAAAAAATTGATAAATTAACAAATCATTAAAAGTGCTTTCATTTGAATGCAAATGAATTTAGGAAAGGAGAAATTGTCACAAAAATGTCACACTGATTATAACTGATAGAATATTGATATTATAAAAATAATTTAACATTTAATATCCTTAATCTACTTAAATTACATTGATATTGTGATATGATAATATTGGTAAATTATTTACACTGATTTGATAATATTGATTAAATCAGTTGAATCAATTAATGCTTTTAAAGAATGCGGCATTGATCATTTAATGATTTAATGAGCAAAAAAAAAAAAAAAAATTATATTAAATTTCTCATAATTTCATTCAGTTTAACAGCAAATGTTTTGAATCTAATAGATTTAATCAATAATAATTAGGATTCTATAGCAGTTTTACTAATTATCAATTAATTAGTTATTTTTAAAAGTTATCAAATATAGTTCTGATAATAACTTCATATTATCACGAATCAATTATTCTAAAAAAAGATTTGAGCGCAAAATTAAAATTATAAATTCAAATATAAGCATAAAACTGCTGAAATTGTTAAAATATGCATAAATTACGTAAAACTGATAGCTGTAATTATTTGAAACTATTAAAACTGAATGGAATTTTTTAAATAATAAACTTTTCTTAATTAAATGAAAAAATTAATTTGACAAAAATATAATTTAAGCTAAAAATATAAATATAAAATTCTGCTTTTGAAACTTAGGTAACATTAGATGAAAAATTTAACACTTATTGGCTTGGCTAGTAGAGATATGATAACAGTTTATATCAATTATAAATTTATCACTAAAGTCAAATTTTTTATATCAGATTGCAAAAATTATAAAAATTTTTCTCGAGAAATATATCAATCGGTAAAGCTTATTTAATTAAATTAAGCTACAAAAATCTAGCAAAACAAAAATTTTAAGTTATTTTAAAATAAAAATAGGTGCAAGAAAATGTTAAATTTGAAATTTTGCAATCATTTAGCTTTCAGCATGAAGGTAATATGTAAGCTTAATTGCTAAACTTTTTGATTTTGATTAAAGTAATATATAATAAATTAAAGTAATATATAATCAATTTTTTGATTTTGATTAAAGTAATACTTAATAAATTTTTTTTTTAATTAAAGTAATATTAAAAACTATTTCAAAAATTATTGGTATTAAAATTGAAAAGATTATAAATTCAAACCACATGTAAATTCTTGATAGGATTTTTTATCCTGAAATTAATTATAAATATGTTTTGAAATTTGCTCATTTTTATAACAAATAATCTTTGCTTTTTCAAAATTTCTCAAATTTTGAAGGAACTACAACTATTACCAATTTCAGGATTTAAAAAAAAAAATAAGTGACAAAATTTGTTATTTCATACTCGAGGAATTTTATAAGAAAAAATTTAATTATTATTATTAATTATCAATTTATTTTCAGTGTTCAATTGTTATTTTATGATTAGTTTTTTTTTTTTTTTTTTTTTTTGCGACAAAGAAAATTTTGTCAAATAATTGAACATTTGTCCACAAAATTGTTATTAGCTTTATTGGATAGTTAAAACAATCATTTTTTGATTTGTCTAAAATGATCGTGATTTGATTCTAAATGATTGCAGTTATTTTGATCAATTAGCTATGATCAATGCTTTTTTTTTTTTTGAACTGATTATTATTCAATGATAATTTTCCTAAATGTAAAGAAAAAAAAAGGACGAAAATGAATTGCTTTTTGATCATTTATTAGTTGCATTGATTGCCATTGATTAGCATATATTATCTGAAATATGAGCTAATATTCGATTACTTAAAATTGAATTGCAAATTCAAGAATCAAATATTGCTAATAATTGAAAATAGCAATGACTAAATTTATAAGTAACATAATTTTTTACTTTTTTTTTTTACTAATTTTTTACTTTATTACTTTTTCTAAAATATTTGAGCTATTATACAATGCAAGATAAACAATATTACATTCCAAATATTCTAAATTAAATATTAGCAAATAGATGTCCTTAAACATGCTAGAATTCCACATGCTAGAATAAATTTAAATAAAGCATAACCATTTAAATATCACCAAAAAAAAGTATAGTAATTTAAGTAGACAAATTTTGAAAAAAAAAAGAAAAAAAAGGTATGACATATATTAGTAGTTAAATTTGAAAGGTAGCAATAATAACAATAACAGTAACAATATTTACCAAATTCTTTGAAACTTTAAAAGAAAATTAGTTTTTCTTAAAAAGAAAAATATTTTTCAATTTCATTAATTTCATCATTTTTAAATGAATATTTTTTGTTTCGCTGATTTTTTTAACTAATCTAATTTAGGTACTAAATAGTTTAATTGATTCTTTTATTCTATATTATATTGCAACTAAAAATAAAAATTATTTCATAATTTAATTTAATCACTGAGTTATTCAATTTATTATCATCAAAACAGATAGCAAACATGATTTTTTTTTTTTTGTAATTTTAGGTTTTTTTTCTTTTTCTTTCCTATCATATTTTTTTGTTCTCATTTTTTTTTTTTTTTTTTTTGTTAAGCAAGAAAAAAGACATAAAAATTCAATGAAATACCATACGGAAATTCTATTTAAAAAAAAAAATTATTGATCATAAAACTTTCAATAGCCTTTGCAATTTTAACTTTTTATTTTGTTTTTGTCCTTTTATCTCTTTCTTTTCTGGTCGTTTTAATTCTAGAAAAATTCATTCAGAAATTTATTCAGCCCTCATCGCTCCGCTACCACCCCCGCGCCTACAGGCCACGCCTTCGTCGCCCCGCCCCTAATACGCTTGCTTGACCACGCCCTTTTCGCCCCGCCTCCGCCACGCCCGCATGGCCACGCCCCTTTTCGTCCCGCCCCCCGCCATTACTGCACCTCTTATCACTGTACCTCTTATCACTGTACCTCTTATCACTGCACCTCTTATCACTGCACCTCTTATCACTGTACCTCTTATCACTGTACCTCTTATCACTGCACCTCTTATCACTGTACCTCTTATCACTGCACCTCTTATCACTGTACCTCTTATCACTGCACCTCTTATCACTGCACCTCTTATCACTGTACCTCTTATCACTGTACCTCTTATCACTGCACCTCTTATCACTGTACCTCTTATCACTGCACCTCTTATCACTGTACCTCTTATCACTGCACCTCTTATCACTACCTCTTATCACTGTACCTCTTATCACTGTACCTCTTATCACTGTACCTCTTATCACTGTACCTCTTATCACTCCTCTTGGTACCGTACCTTGGTACCGTACTTTGTTACCGCACCTTTACCGTACTTCTTGGTACCGTACTTGGTACCGTACTTTTGTTATTGTACCTTTGTCACCGTACCTTTATCACCGTACCTCTTGGTACCGTACCTTTGTCGTTATCTCTTGTTACCGTACCTTTTGGTACCGTACTTTTGTACCTTTTACCGTACTTGTACCGTACCTTTTATCACCGTACCTCTTGGTCACCGTACCTCTTGGTACCGTACTTTTGTACCCTTGTACCGTACCTTTGGTACCGTACCTCTTGGTACCGTACCTTTTGGTACCGTACCTCTTGGTACCTCTTGTACCGTACTTGTTATTGTACCTCTTGTTACCGTACCTTTTACCGTACCTCTTGGTACCGTACCTTTATCACCGTACCTCGTGGTACCGTATCTTTTATTACTGTACCTCTTGGTACCGTACCTCTTGTTACCGTACTTTTATCACTGTATCTCTTGGTACCGTACTTCCTATCACCGTTTTAACAAAAGATATGGTACCAAAAGGCGCGGTAACAAGAGGTTCGGTACTAAGAGGTACGGTAACAAGAGGTACAATAACAAAAAGTACGGTACCAAGAGGTACAGTGATAAGAGGTACGGTACCAAGAGATACAGTGATAAAAAGTACGGTAACAAGAAGTACGGTAGCAAGAGGTACATTAACAAAAGATACGGTACCAAAAGATACAATAACAAAAATTACGGTACCAAGAGGTACGGTGATAAAAGGTACGGTACCAAGAGGTACAGTAATAAAAGATACGGTACCACGAGGTACAATAACAAAGAAGTACGGTACCAAGAGGTACGGTAACAAGAGGTACAATAAGAAAAAGTACGGTACGAAGAGGTACAGTGATAAGAGGTACGGTACCAAGAGATACAGTGATAAAAGTACGGTAACAAGAGGTACGGTACCAAGAGGTACAGTAATAAAAGATACGGTACCACGAGGTACAATAACAAAAAGTACGGTACCAAGAAGTAGAATAATAAAAGGTGCGGTAACAAGAGGTACATTAACAAAAGATACGGTACTAAAAGATACAATAACAAAATTACGGTACCAAGAGGTACGGTGATAAAAGGTACGGTACCAAGAGGTACGGTGATAAAAGTACGGTACCAAGAGGTACGGTACCAAAGGTACGGTAACAAGAGGTACAATAACAAAAGTACGGTACCAAGAGGTACGGTGATAAAAGGTACGGTACCAAGAGGTACGGTACTAAAAGGTACGGTAACAAGAGGTACAATAACAAAAAGTACGGTACCAAGAGGTACAGTGATAAGAGGTACAGTAATAAAAGATACGGTACCACGAGGTACAATAACAAAAAGTACGGTACCAAGAGGTACAGTGATAAAGAAGGATACGGTTACAAGAGGTACGGTGATAAAAGGTACGGTACCAAGAGGTACGGTACCAAAAGGTGCGGTAACAAGAGGTTCGGTACCAAGAGGTACGGTAACAAGAGGTACAATAACAAAAAGTACGGTACCAAGAGGTACAGTGATAAGAGGTACGGTACCAAGAGATACAGTGATAAAAAGTACGGTAACAAGAGGTACATCAACAAAAGATACGGTACCAAAAGATACAATAACAAAAATACGGTACCAAGAGGTACGGTGATAAAAGGTACGGTACCAAGAGGTACGGTACCAAAAGGTACGGTAACAAGAGGTACAATAACAAAAAGTACGGTACCAAGAGGTACAGTAATAAGAGGTACGGTACCAAGAGGTACGGTGATAAAAGGTACGGTACCAAGAGGTACGGTACCAAAAGGTGCGGTAACAAGAGGTACGGTACCAAAAGGTGCGGTAACAAGAGGTACGGTAATACCAAAAGGTACGGTACCAAGAGGTACGGTGATAAAAGGTACGGTACCAAGAGGTACGGTGATAAAAGGTACGGTAACAAGAGGTACAATAACAAAAAGTACGGTACCAAGAGGTACAGTAATAAGAGGTACGGTACCAAGAGGTACGGTGATAAAAGGTACGGTACCAAGAGGTACGGTGATAAAAGGTACGGTACCAAGAGGTACGGTGATAAAAGGTACGGTAACAAGAGGTACAATAACAAAAAGTACGGTACCATAAGGTACGGTACCAAGAGGTACGGTACCAAAAGGTGCGGTAACAAGAGGTACGGTACCAAAAGGTGCGGTACCAAGAGGTACAGTGATAAGAGGTACAGTGATAAGAGGTACAGTGATAAGAGGTACAGTGATAAGAGGTGCAGTGATAAGAGGTACAGTGATAAGAGGTGCAGTGATAAAAGGTACAGTGATAAGAGGTGCAGTGATAAGAGGTACAGTGATAAGAGGTGCAGTGATAAGAGGTACAGTGATAAGAGGTGCAGTGATAAGAGGTACAGTGATAAGAGGTACAGTGATAAGAGGTGCAGTGATAAGAGGTACAGTGATAAGAGGTGCAGTGATAAGAGGTACAGTGATAAGAGGTGCAGTGATAAGAGGTACAGTGATAAGAGGTACAGTGATAAGAGGTACAGTGATAAGAGGTACAGTGATAAGAGGTGCAGTAATGGCGGGGGCGGGACGAAAAGGGGCGTGGCCATGCGGGCGTGGCGGAGGCGGGGCGAAAGGGCGTGGTCAAGCAAGCGTATTAGGGGCGGGGCGACGAAGGCGTGGCCTGTAGGCGCGGGGGTGGTAGCGGAGCGATGAGGGCTGAATAAATTTCTGAATGAATTTTTCTAGAATTAAAACGACCAGAAAAGAAAGAGATAAAAGGACAAAAACAAAATAAAAAGTTAAAATTGCAAAGGCTATTGAAAGTTTTATGATCAATAATTTTTTTTTTTAAATGTAATTTCCGTATGGTATTTCATTGAATTTTTATGTCTTTTTTTCTTGCTTAACAAAAAAAAAAAAAAAAAAATGAGAACAAAAAAATATGATAGGAAAGAAAAAAGAAAAAAAAACCTAAAATTACAAAAAAAAAAATCATGTTTGCTATCTGTTTTGATGATAATAAATTGAATAACTCAGTGATTAAATTAAATTATGAAATAATTTTTTATTTTTTAGTTGCAATATAATATAGAATAAAAGAATCAATTAAACTATTTAGTACCTAAATTAGATTAGTTAAAAAAAATCAGCGAAACAAAAAATATTCATTTAAAAATGATGAAATTAATGAAATTGAAAAATATTTTTTCTTTTTAAGAAAAACTAATTTTCTTTTAAAGTTTCAAAGAATTTGGTAAATATTGTTACTGTTATTGTTATTATTGCTACCTTTCAAATTTAACTACTAATATATGTCATACCTTTTTTTTTCTTTTTTTTTTTTCAAAATTTGTCTACTTAAATTACTATACTTTTTTTTTTGGTGATATTTAAATGGTTATGCTTTATTTAAATTTATTCTAGCATGTGGAATTCTAGCATGTTTAAGGATATTTATTTGGTATTATTTAATTTAGAATATTTGGAATGTAATATTGTTTATCTTGTATAATAGCTCAAATATTTTAGAAAAAGTAATAAAATTAATGAAATTGAAAAAATTTTTTCTTTTAAGAAAAACTAATTTTCTTTTAAAGTTTCAAAGAATTTGGTAAATATTGTTACTGTTATTGTTATTATTGCTACCTTTCAAATTTAACTACTAATATATGTCATACCTTTTTTTTCTTTTTTTTTTTCAAAATTTGTCTACTTAAATTACTATACTTTTTTTTTTGGTGATATTTAAATGGTTATGCTTTATTTAAATTTATTCTAGCATGTGGAATTCTAGCATGTTTAAGGATATCTATTTGGTATTATTTAATTTAGAATATTTGGAATGTAATATTGTTTATCTTGTATAATAGCTCAAATATTTTAGAAAAAGTAATAAATTTTGATTTTCTAGCTGAAGTTTTTTTGGGAAAATTGTTCTGGGAAGTATAATAATTATAAAATAAATAAATGTATCGAATATGATATATGTTGAAATGGAATCAAACTATTATATATGTTGATTGAAATGGAATCAAACTAAAAAAACTTTTGTATTGATTGAAATAATTGTATAAAAGTAATGTGACATAACTAATAAAATGAATTGTTCTCTTTTTCCTAATTTCAAATTTTAATTTAATATGATAATTAATTTTGTTTGCTATTTATATGTCAATGATATATTATTTCATTTGATTTTTTCATTATAATAGGATAATTTTTGTGATATGAAATTACATTATAATACAGTTATACATCTTCTTTTCTTTCTTTTTCAAAAAAAAAGTTCTTATGAAAATTTGAAATTTTATGAATTGATAAAATATGTAAGAAAATAAGTTTTTTTTTTTTTTTTTTTTTTTTAAATTAAGCACAAGTGATAAAAATTATTTTGAAAATTTTAAGTCGGAAAAATTTGAAATGTTTGTGAATATTTTTTGTCACTTTTGTAACTGATTGAAACACACTGATAATAATAAATCAATTTTCAAATCGATTTATGAGATAAAAAAAAAAAAAGAATTATTTGTTGCACATAAGATTGATTTATTATTATCAAATAGATTAATTGATTTAATGGATGGGAAATGATTAAATTTTAGGAAAAAAACTGTGAAAGACAAAGAATGAAATTAATAGAATTAAATTGTTGGTTGTTTATGATAATAAAAATTAATTTGAAAATAAATGAATGATTTAGCTAAGATGTTCAGATCAATCTTATAAAAGTTCATTTTGATATATCTTATCAGCTAAACAATTGAAATGTGTTATTTATCAATTAGCTGTGTGATCAGCGTAAGAGCGTTTAAGAAAAAAAAAATTGATAAATTAACAAATCATTAAAAGTGCTTTCATTTGAATGCAAATGAATTTAGGAAAGGAGAAATTGTCACAAAAATGTCACACTGATTATAACTGATAGAATATTGATATTATAAAAATAATTTAACATTTAATATCCTTAATCTACTTAAATTACATTGATATTGTGATATGATAATATTGGTAAATTATTTACACTGATTTGATAATATTGATTAAATCAGTTGAATCAATTAATGCTTTTAAAGAATGCGGCATTGATCATTTAATGATTTAATGAGCAAAAAAAAAAAAAAAAATTATATTAAATTTCTCATAATTTCATTCAGTTTAACAGCAAATGTTTTGAATCTAATAGATTTAATCAATAATAATTAGGATTCTATAGCAGTTTTACTAATTATCAATTAATTAGTTATTTTTAAAAGTTATCAAATATAGTTCTGATAATAACTTCATATTATCACGAATCAATTATTCTAAAAAAGATTTGAGCGCAAAATTAAAATTATAAATTCAAATATAAGCATAAAACTGCTGAAATTGTTAAAATATGCATAAATTACGTAAAACTGATAGCTGTAATTATTTGAAACTATTAAAACTGAATGGAATTTTTTTAAATAATAAACTTTTCTTAATTAAATGAAAAATTAATTTGACAAAAATATAATTTAAGCTAAAAATATAAATATAAAATTCTGCTTTTGAAACTTAGGTAACATTAGATGAAAAATTTAACACTTATTGGCTTGGCTAGTAGAGATATGATAACAGTTTATATCAATTATAAATTTATCACTAAAGTCAAATTTTTATATCAGATTGCAAAAATTATAAAAATTTTTCTCGAGAAATATATCAATCGGTAAAGCTTATTTAATTAAATTAAGCTACAAAAATCTAGCAAAACAAAAATTTTAAGTTATTTTAAAATAAAAATAGGTGTAAGAAAATGTTAAATTTGAAATTTTGCAATCATTTAGCTTTCAGCATGAAGGTAATATGTAAGCTTAATTGCTAAACTTTTTGATTTTGATTAAAGTAATATATAATAAATTAAAGTAATATATAATCAATTTTTTGATTTTGATTAAAGTAATACTTAATAAATTTTTTTTAATTAAAGTAATATTAAAAACTATTTCAAAAATTATTGGTATTAAAATTGAAAAGATTATAAATTCAAACCACATGTAAATTCTTGATAGGATTTTTATCCTGAAATTAATTATAAATATGTTTTGAAATTTGCTCATTTTTATAACAAATAATCTTTGCTTTTTCAAAATTTCTCAAATTTTGAAGGAACTACAACTATTACCAATTTCAGGATTTAAAAAAAAAAAATATAAGTGACAAAATTTGTTATTTCATACTCGAGGAATTTTATAAGAAAAATTTAATTATTATTATTAATTATCAATTTATTTTCAGTGTTCAATTGTTATTTTATGATTAGTTTTTTTTTTTTTTTTTTTTTTGCGACAAAGAAAATTTTGTCAAATAATTGAACATTTGTCCACAAAATTGTTATTAGCTTTATTGGATAGTTAAAACAATCATTTTTTGATTTGTCTAAAATGATCGTGATTTGATTCTAAATGATTGCAGTTATTTTGATCAATTAGCTATGATCAATGCTTTTTTTTTTTTTTGAACTGATTATTATTCAATGATAATTTTCCTAAATGTAAAGAAAAAAAGGACGAAAATGAATTGCTTTTTGATCATTTATTAGTTGCATTGATTGCCATTGATTAGCATATATTATCTGAAATATGAGCTAATATTCGATTACTTAAAATTGAATTGCAAATTCAAGAATCAAATATTGCTAATAATTGAAAATAGCAATGACTAAATTTATAAGTAACATAATTTTTTACTTTTTTTTTTTACTAATTTTTACTTTATTACTTTTTCTAAAATATTTGAGCTATTATACAATGCAAGATAAACAATATTACATTCCAAATATTCTAAATTAAATATTAGCAAATAGATGTCCTTAAACATGCTAGAATTCCACATGCTAGAATAAATTTAAATAAAGCATAACCATTTAAATATCACCAAAAAAAGTATAGTAATTTAAGTAGACAAATTTTGAAAAAAAAAAAGAAAAAAAAGGTATGACATATATTAGTAGTTAAATTTGAAAGGTAGCAATAATAACAATAACAGTAACAATATTTACCAAATTCTTTGAAACTTTAAAAGAAAATTAGTTTTTCTTAAAAAGAAAAATATTTTTTCAATTTCATTAATTTCATCATTTTTAAATGAATATTTTTTGTTTCGCTGATTTTTTTAACTAATCTAATTTAGGTACTAAATAGTTTAATTGATTCTTTTATTCTATATTATATTGCAACTAAAAAAAAAATTATTTCATAATTTAATTTAATCACTGAGTTATTCAATTTATTATCATCAAAACAGATAGCAAACATGATTTTTTTTTTTGTAATTTTAGGTTTTTTTTCTTTCTTTCCTATCATATTTTTGTTCTCATTTTTTTTTTTTTTTTTTTGTTAAGCAAGAAAAAAAGACATAAAAATTCAATGAAATACCATACGGAAATTCATTTAAAAAAAATTATTGATCATAAAACTTTCAATAGCCTTTGCAATTTTAACTTTTTATTTTGTTTTTGTCCTTTTATCTCTTTCTTTTCTGGTCGTTTTAATTCTAGAAAAATTCATTCAGAAATTTATTCAGCCCTCATCGCTCCGCTACCACCCCCGCGCCTACAGGCCACGCCTTCGTCGCCCCGCCCCTAATACGCTTGCTTGACCACGCCCTTTTCGCCCCGCCTCCGCCACGCCCGCATGGCCACGCCCCTTTCGTCCCGCCCCCGCCATTACTGCACCTCTTATCACTGTACCTCTTATCACTACCTCTTATCACTGCACCTCTTATCACTGTACCTCTTATTCACCGTACTCTTATCACCTCTTATCACTGTACCTCTTATCACTGTACCTCTTATCATCACCTCTTATCACTGTATCACACCTTCTATCATCACTTCTATCACCGTCTTCTTATCATCCTCTTATCACTGCACCTCTTATCACTGTACCTTATCACCGCCTCTTATCACTGCACTCATCACTGTATCACTGCACCCTATCACGTACCTCTTATCACTGCACCTCTTATCACTGTACCTCTTATCACTGTACCTTCTATCACTGTACCTTATCACTGTACCTCTTATCACTGTACCTCTAATACTGTACCTTTATCACTGTACCTCTATCACTGTACCTCTTATCACTGTACCTTTTATCACCGTACTCTGGTACCGTACCTTTTGGTACCGTAATTCTTGTACCACCGCACCTTATACCGTACCTCTTGGTACCGTACTTATTGTACTCTTGTTACCGTACCTTTTATCACCGTACCTCTGGTACCAAACCTGGTACCTGTGTACCCTTTGTTACCGTACCTTTTGGTCCGTACCTTGTTACCGTACCTTTGGTACCGTACCTTGTACCGTACCTTTATTGTACCGTACTTGGTATCCGTAATTCTTATACTGTACCTCTTGGTACCGTACTTTTGTTACATTGTACCTCTGTTACCGTACCTTGGTATCGTGTCTTGGTACCGTACCTTTGGTACCGTACCTTATCACCGTACTTCTTGAAACCGTACTTTTACAAAAGAAAATCTTGTCGTACCTTTTGGTACCGTACCTTTTTATCACGGGTTCGTGGTACCGTATCTTACACAAATTCTTGGTACCGTACTCAAGTTGTACTTTTATCACTGTATCTCTTGGTACCGTACTCCATCACCACAACAAAAGATATGGTACCAAAAGGTACGGTAACAAGAGGTTCGGTACCAAGAGGTACGGTAACAAGAGGTACAATAACAAAAGTACGGTACCAAGAGGTACAGTGATAAGAGGTACGGTACCAAGAGATACAGTGATAAAAGTACGGTAACAAGAGGTACGGTACCAAGAGGTACAGTAATAAAAGATACGGTACCACGAGTACAATAACAAAAGTACGGTACCAAGTAGAATAATAAAAGGTTACGGTAACAAGAGGTACATTAACAAAAGATACGGTACTAAAAGATACAATAACAAAAATTACGGTACCAAGAGGTACGGTGATAAAAGGTACGGTACCAAGAGGTACGGTGATAAAAGTACGGTACCAAGAGGTACGGTACCAAAAGGTACGGTAACAAGAGGTACAATAACAAAAAGTCGGTACCAAGAGGTACGGTGATAAAAGGTACGGTACCAAGAGGTACGGTACTAAAAGGTACGGTAACAAGAGGTACAATAACAAAAAGTACGGTACCAAGAGGTACAGTGATAAGAGGTACAGTAATAAAAGATACGGTACCACGAGGTACAATAACAAAAAGTACGGTACCAAGAGGTACAGTGATCAAAAGTACGGTTACAAGAGGTACGGTGATAAAAGGTACGGTACCAAGAGGTACGGTACCAAAAGGTGCGGTAACAAGAGGTTCGGTACCAAGAGGTACGGTAACAAGAGGTACAATAACAAAAAGTACGGTACCAAGAGGTACAGTGATAAGAGGTACGGTACCAAGAGATACAGTGATAAAAAGTACGGTAACAAGAGGTACATCAACAAAAGATACGGTACCAAAAGATACAATAACAAAAATACGGTACCAAGAGGTACGGTGATAAAGGTACGGTACCAAGAGGTACGGTACCAAAAGGTACGGTAACAAGAGGTACGGTACCAAGGTACGGTAACAAGAGGTACGGTACCAAAAGGTACGGTACCAAGAGGTACGGTGATAAAGGTACGGTACCAAGAGGTACGGTGATAAAAGGTACGGTAACAAGAGGTAATAACAAAAAGTACGGTACCATAAGGTACGGTACCAAGAGGTACGGTACCAAAAGGTGCGGTAACAAGAGGTACGGTACCAAGAGGTACAGTGATAAGAGGTACAGTGATAAGAGGTACAGTGATAAGAGGTACAGTGATAAGAGGTGCAGTGATAAGAGGTACAGTGATAAGAGGTGCAGTGATAAGAGGTACAGTGATAAGAGGTGCAGTGATAAGAGGTACAGTGATAAGAGGTGCAGTGATAAGAGGTACAGTGATAAGAGGTGCAGTGATAAGAGGTACAGTGATAAGAGGTGCAGTGATAAGAGGTACAGTGATAAGAGGTGCAGTGATAAGAGGTACAGTGATAAGAGGTGCAGTGATAAGAGGTACAGTGATAAGAGGTACGGTGATAAGAGGTACAGTGATAAGAGGTACAGTGATAAGAGGTGCAGTAATGGCGGGGGCGGGACGAAAAGGGGCGTGGCCATGCGGGCGTGGCGGAGGCGGGGCGAAAAGGGCGTGGTCAAGCAAGCGTATTAGGGGCGGGGCGACGAAGGCGTGGCCTGTAGGCGCGGGGTGGTAGCGGAGCGATGAGGGCTGAATAAATTTCTGAATGAATTTTTCTAGAATTAAAACGACCAGAAAAGAAAGAGATAAAAGGACAAAAACAAAATAAAAAGTTAAAATTGCAAAGGCTATTGAAAGTTTTATGATCAATAATTTTTTTTTTTAAATGTAATTTCCGTATGGTATTTCATTGAATTTTTATGTCTTTTTTTCTTGCTTAACAAAAAAAAAAAAAAAATGAGAACAAAAATATGATAGGAAAGAAAAAAAGAAAAAAACCTAAAATTACAAAAAAAAAAAAATCATGTTTGCTATCTGTTTTGATGATAATAAATTGAATAACTCAGTGATTAAATTAAATTATGAAATAATTTTTTATTTTTTAGTTGCAATATAATATAGAATAAAAGAATCAATTAAACTATTTAGTACCTAAATTAGATTAGTTAAAAAAAATCAGCGAAACAAAAAATATTCATTTAAAAATGATGAAATTAATGAAATTGAAAAATATTTTTTTCTTTTTAAGAAAAACTAATTTTCTTTTAAAGTTTCAAAGAATTTGGTAAATATTGTTACTGTTATTGTTATTATTGCTACCTTTCAAATTTAACTACTAATATATGTCATACCTTTTTTCTTTTTTTTTTTTCAAAATTTGTCTACTTAAATTACTATACTTTTTTTTTGGTGATATTTAAATGGTTATGCTTTATTTAAATTTATTCTAGCATGTGGAATTCTAGCATGTTTAAGGATATTTATTTGGTATTATTTAATTTAGAATATTTGGAATGTAATATTGTTTATCTTGTATAATAGCTCAAATATTTTAGAAAAAGTAATAAAATTAATGAAATTGAAAAATATTTTTCTTTTTAAGAAAAACTAATTTTCTTTTAAAGTTTCAAAGAATTTGGTAAATATTGTTACTGTTATTGTTATTATTGCTACCTTTCAAATTTAACTACTAATATATGTCATACCTTTTTTTTTTTTTTTTTTTTTTCAAAATTTGTCTACTTAAATTACTATACTTTTTTTTTTGGTGATATTTAAATGGTTATGCTTTATTTAAATTTATTCTAGCATGTGGAATTCTAGCATGTTTAAGGATATCTATTTGGTATTATTTAATTTAGAATATTTGGAATGTAATATTGTTTATCTTGTATAATAGCTCAAATATTTTAGAAAAAGTAATAAATTTTGATTTTCTAGCTGAAGTTTTTTTGGGAAAATTGTTCTGGGAAGTATAATAATTATAAAATAAATAAATGTATCGAATATGATATATGTTGAAATGGAATCAAACTATTATATATGTTGATTGAAATGGAATCAAACTAAAAAAAAACTTTTGTATTGATTGAAATAATTGTATAAAAGTAATGTGACATAACTAATAAAATGAATTGTTCTCTTTTTCCTAATTTCAAATTTTAATTTAATATGATAATTAATTTTGTTTGCTATTTATATGTCAATGATATATTATTTCATTTGATTTTTTCATTATAATAGGATAATTTTTGTGATATGAAATTACATTATAATACAGTTATACATCTTCTTTTCTTTCTTTTTTCAAAAAAAAAGTTCTTATGAAAATTTGAAATTTTATGAATTGATAAAATATGTAAGAAAATAAGTTTTTTTTTTTTTTTTTTTTTTTTTAAATTAAGCAAGTGATAAAAATTATTTTGAAAATTTTAAGTCGGAAAAATTTGAAATGTTTGTGAATATTTTTTGTCACTTTTGTAACTGATTGAAACACACTGATAATAATAAATCAATTTTCAAATCGATTTATGAGATAAAAAAAAAAAAAGAATTATTTGTTGCACATAAGATTGATTTATTATTATCAAATAGATTAATTGATTTAATGGATGGGAAATGATTAAATTTTAGGAAAAAAACTGTGAAAGACAAAGAATGAAATTAATAGAATTAAATTGTTGGTTGTTTATGATAATAAAAATTAATTTGAAAATAAATGAATGATTTAGCTAAGATGTTCAGATCAATCTTATAAAAGTTCATTTTGATATATCTTATCAGCTAAACAATTGAAATGTGTTATTTATCAATTAGCTGTGTGATCAGCGTAAGAGCGTTTAAGAAAAAAAAAATTGATAAATTAACAAATCATTAAAAGTGCTTTCATTTGAATGCAAATGAATTTAGGAAAGGAGAAATTGTCACAAAAATGTCACACTGATTATAACTGATAGAATATTGATATTATAAAAATAATTTAACATTTAATATCCTTAATCTACTTAAATTACATTGATATTGTGATATGATAATATTGGTAAATTATTTACACTGATTTGATAATATTGATTAAATCAGTTGAATCAATTAATGCTTTTAAAGAATGCGGCATTGATCATTTAATGATTTAATGAAAAAAAAAAAAAAAAAAATTATATTAAATTTCTCATAATTTCATTCAGTTTAACAGCAAATGTTTTGAATCTAATAGATTTAATCAATAATAATTAGGATTCTATAGCAGTTTTACTAATTATCAATTAATTAGTTATTTTTAAAAGTTATCAAATATAGTTCTGATAATAACTTCATATTATCACGAATCAATTATTCTAAAAAAGATTTGAGCGCAAAATTAAAATTATAAATTCAAATATAAGCATAAAACTGCTGAAATTGTTAAAATATGCATAAATTACGTAAAACTGATAGCTGTAATTATTTGAAACTATTAAAACTGAATGGAATTTTTTTAAATAATAAACTTTTCTTAATTAAATGAAAAATTAATTTGACAAAAATATAATTTAAGCTAAAAATATAAATATAAAATTCTGCTTTTGAAACTTAGGTAACATTAGATGAAAAATTTAACACTTATTGGCTTGGCTAGTAGAGATATGATAACAGTTTATATCAATTATAAATTTATCACTAAAGTCAAATTTTTATATCAGATTGCAAAAATTATAAAAATTTTTCTCGAGAAATATATCAATCGGTAAAGCTTATTTAATTAAATTAAGCTACAAAAATCTAGCAAAACAAAAATTTTAAGTTATTTTAAAATAAAAATAGGTGCAAGAAAATGTTAAATTTGAAATTTTGCAATCATTTAGCTTTCAGCATGAAGGTAATATGTAAGCTTAATTGCTAAACTTTTTGATTTTGATTAAAGTAATATATAATAAATTAAAGTAATATATAATCAATTTTTTGATTTTGATTAAAGTAATACTTAATAAATTTTTTTTTTAATTAAAGTAATATTAAAAACTATTTCAAAAATTATTGGTATTAAAATTGAAAAGATTATAAATTCAAACCACATGTAAATTCTTGATAGGATTTTTTATCCTGAAATTAATTATAAATATGTTTTGAAATTTGCTCATTTTTATAACAAATAATCTTTGCTTTTTCAAAATTTCTCAAATTTTGAAGGAACTACAACTATTACCAATTTCAGGATTTAAAAAAAAAAAATAAGTGACAAAATTTGTTATTTCATACTCGAGGAATTTTATAAGAAAAAATTTAATTATTATTATTAATTATCAATTTATTTTCAGTGTTCAATTGTTATTTTATGATTAGTTTTTTTTTTTTTTTTTTTTTTTTTGCGACAAAGAAAATTTTGTCAAATAATTGAACATTTGTCCACAAAATTGTTATTAGCTTTATTGGATAGTTAAAACAATCATTTTTTGATTTGTCTAAAATGATCGTGATTTGATTCTAAATGATTGCAGTTATTTTGATCAATTAGCTATGATCAATGCTTTTTTTTTTTTTGAACTGATTATTATTCAATGATAATTTTCCTAAATGTAAAGAAAAAAAAAAGGACGAAAATGAATTGCTTTTTGATCATTTATTAGTTGCATTGATTGCCATTGATTAGCATATATTATCTGAAATATGAGCTAATATTCGATTACTTAAAATTGAATTGCAAATTCAAGAATCAAATATTGCTAATAATTGAAAATAGCAATGACTAAATTTATAAGTAACATAATTTTTTACTTTTTTTTTTTACTAATTTTTACTTTATTACTTTTTCTAAAATATTTGAGCTATTATACAATGCAAGATAAACAATATTACATTCCAAATATTCTAAATTAAATATTAGCAAATAGATGTCCTTAAACATGCTAGAATTCCACATGCTAGAATAAATTTAAATAAAGCATAACCATTTAAATATCACCAAAAAAAAAAGTATAGTAATTTAAGTAGACAAATTTTGAAAAAAAAAAAAAAAAAAAGGTATGACATATATTAGTAGTTAAATTTGAAAGGTAGCAATAATAACAATAACAGTAACAATATTTACCAAATTCTTTGAAACTTTAAAAGAAAATTAGTTTTTCTTAAAAAGAAAAATATTTTTTCAATTTCATTAATTTCATCATTTTTAAATGAATATTTTTTGTTTCGCTGATTTTTTTAACTAATCTAATTTAGGTACTAAATAGTTTAATTGATTCTTTTATTCTATATTATATTGCAACTAAAAATAAAAAATTATTTCATAATTTAATTTAATCACTGAGTTATTCAATTTATTATCATCAAAACAGATAGCAAACATGATTTTTTTTTTTTGTAATTTTAGGTTTTTTTTCTTTTTTCTTTCCTATCATATTTTTTGTTCTCATTTTTTTTTTTTTTTTTTTTGTTAAGCAAGAAAAAAGACATAAAAATTCAATGAAATACCATACGGAAATTCCATTTAAAAAAAAAATTATTGATCATAAAACTTTCAATAGCCTTTGCAATTTTAACTTTTTATTTTGTTTTTGTCCTTTTATCTCTTTCTTTTCTGGTCGTTTTAATTCTAGAAAAATTCATTCAGAAATTTATTCAGCCCTCATCGCCCGCTACCACCCCCGCGCCTACAGGCCACGCCTTCGTCGCCCCGCCCCTAATACGCTTGCTTGACCACGCCCTTTTCGCCCCGCCTCCGCCACGCCCGCATGGCCACGCCCCTTTTCGTCCCGCCCCGCCATTACTGCACCTCTTATCACTGTACCTCTTATCACTGTACCTCTTATCACTACATCTCTTATCACTGCACCTCTTATCACTGTACTTATCACTGTACTCTTATCACTGTACCTCTTATCACTGTACCTCTTGGTACCGTAATAATATACCTTCTTTATTACCGCACCTTGGTACCAGACTTATGTACCGTACTTTTTGTTATTGTACTTCCATTACCGTACCTTTATCACTGTACCTTCTTGGTACCGCAATCTTTTAGGTTGCACTTGTTACCGCATCTTTTGTATCGCACCTCTTGTTACCGCACCTTAGGTAACAAAATTTGGTACCACCTTTTGGTACCGGGTAACTTCTTATCAAATCTTGGTACCGTACTTCTTTTGTTATTGTACCTCTTGTTACCGTACCTTTTGGTACCGTAAATTCTGGTACCGTACCTTTATAATCGTACCTTTATCAAAATTCTATAACACCTTTTATTATTGTACCTCTTGTTACCGTACCTTTGGTACCGTACTTTTATCACCGTACCTCGTGGTACCGTATCTTTTTTACTGTACCGTACCTTTCTTGTTACCGTACTTTTTATCACTGTATCTTTGGTACCGTACTTCCTATCACCGTTTTAACAAAAGATATGGTACCAAAAGGCGCGGTAACAAGAGGTTCGGTACTAAGAGGTACGGTAACAAGAGGTACAATAACAAAAAGTACGGTACCAAGAGGTACAGTGATAAGAGGTACGGTACCAAGAGATACAGTGATAAAAAGTACGGTAACAAGAGGTATGGTACCAAGAGGTACAGTAATAAAAGATACGGTACCACGAGGTACAATAACAAAAAGTACGGTACCAAGAAGTAGAATAATAAAAGGTACGGTAACAAGAGGTACATTAACAAAAGATACGGTACTAAAAGATACAATAACAAAAATTACGGTACCAAGAGGTACGGTGATAAAAGGTACGGTACCAAGAGGTACGGTGATAAAAGTACGGTACCAAGAGGTACGGTACCAAAAGGTACGGTAACAAGAGGTACAATAACAAAAAGTACGGTACCAAGAGGTACGGTGATAAAAGGTACGGTACCAAGAGGTACGGTACTAAAAGGTACGGTAACAAGAGGTACAATAACAAAAAGTACGGTACCAAGAGGTACAGTGATAAGAGGTACAGTAATAAAAGATACGGTACCACGAGGTACAATAACAAAAAGTACGGTACCAAGAGGTACAGTGATAAAAAGTACGGTTACAAGAGGTACGGTGATAAAAGGTACGGTACCAAGAGGTACGGTACCAAAAGGTGCGGTAACAAGAGGTTCGGTACCAAGAGGTACGGTAACAAGAGGTACAATAACAAAAAGTACGGTACCAAGAGGTACAGTGATAAGAGGTACGGTACCAAGAGATACAGTGATAAAAAGTACGGTAACAAGAGGTACATCAACAAAAGATACGGTACCAAAAGATACAATAACAAAAATACGGTACCAAGAGGTACGGTGATAAAAGGTACGGTACCAAGAGGTACGGTACCAAAGGTACGGTAACAAGAGGTACAATACAAAAAGTACGGTACCAAGAGGTACAGTGATAAGAGGTACGGTACCAAGAGGTACGGTGATAAAGGTACGGTACCAAGAGGTACGGTACCAAAAGGTGGTAACAAGAGGTACGGTACCAAAAGGTGCGGTAACAAGAGGTACGGTACCAAAAGGTACGGTACCAAGAGGTACGTGATAAAGGTACGGTACCAAGAGGCGGTGATAAAAGGTACGGTAACAAGAGGTACATAACAAAGTACGGTACCATAAGGTACGGTACCAAGAGGTACGGTACCAAAGGTGCGGTAACAAGAGGTACGGTACTAAAGGTGCGGTACCAAGAGGTACAGTGATAAGAGGTACAGTGATAAGAGGTACAGTGATAAGAGGTACAGTGATAAGAGGTGCAGTGATAAGAGGTACAGTGATAAGAGGTGCAGTGATAAAAGGTACAGTGATAAGAGGTGCAGTGATAAGAGGTACAGTGATAAGAGGTGCAGTGATAAGAGGTACAGTGATAAGAGGTGCAGTGATAAGAGGTACAGTGATAAGAGGTGCAGTGATAAGAGGTACAGTGATAAGAGGTGCAGTGATAAGAGGTGCAGTGATAAGAGGTACAGTGATAAGAGGTACGGTGATAAGAGGTACAGTGATAAGAGGTACAGTGATAAGAGGTGCAGTAATGGCGGGGGGCGGGACGAAAAGGGGCGTGGCCATGCGGGCGTGGCGGAGGCGGGGCGAAAAGGGCGTGGTCAAGCAAGCGTATTAGGGGCGGGGCGACGAAGGCGTGGCCTGTAGGCGCGGGGGTGGTAGCGGAGCGATGAGGGCTGAATAAATTTCTGAATGAATTTTTCTAGAATTAAAACGACCAGAAAAGAAAGAGATAAAAGGACAAAAACAAAATAAAAAGTTAAAATTGCAAAGGCTATTGAAAGTTTTATGATCAATAATTTTTTTTTTTAAATGTAATTTCCGTATGGTATTTCATTGAATTTTTATGTCTTTTTTTCTTGCTTAACAAAAAAAAAAAAAAATGAGAACAAAAAATATGATAGGAAAGAAAAAAAGAAAAAAAACCTAAAATTACAAAAAAAATCATGTTTGCTATCTGTTTTGATGATAATAAATTGAATAACTCAGTGATTAAATTAAATTATGAAATAATTTTTTATTTTTTAGTTGCAATATAATATAGAATAAAAGAATCAATTAAACTATTTAGTACCTAAATTAGATTAGTTAAAAAAAATCAGCGAAACAAAAAATATTCATTTAAAAATGATGAAATTAATGAAATTGAAAAAATATTTTTTCTTTTTTAAGAAAAACTAATTTTCTTTTAAAGTTTCAAAGAATTTGGTAAATATTGTTACTGTTATTGTTATTATTGCTACCTTTCAAATTTAACTACTAATATATGTCATACCTTTTTTTTCTTTTTTTTTTTTTCAAAATTTGTCTACTTAAATTACTATACTTTTTTTTTTGGTGATATTTAAATGGTTATGCTTTATTTAAATTTATTCTAGCATGTGGAATTCTAGCATGTTTAAGGATATTTATTTGGTATTATTTAATTTAGAATATTTGGAATGTAATATTGTTTATCTTGTATAATAGCTCAAATATTTTAGAAAAAGTAATAAAATTAATGAAATTGAAAATATTTTTCTTTTTTAAGAAAAACTAATTTTCTTTTAAAGTTTCAAAGAATTTGGTAAATATTGTTACTGTTATTGTTATTATTGCTACCTTTCAAATTTAACTACTAATATATGTCATACCTTTTTTTTTCTTTTTTTTTTTTCAAAATTTGTCTACTTAAATTACTATACTTTTTTTTTTTTTTTGGTGATATTTAAATTATTATGCATGTGGAATTCTAGCATGTTTAAGGATATCTATTTGGTATTATTTAATTTAGAATATTTGGAATGTAATATTGTTTATCTTGTATAATAGCTCAAATATTTTAGAAAAAGTAATAAATTTTGATTTTCTAGCTGAAGTTTTTTTGGGAAAATTGTTCTGGGAAGTATAATAATTATAAAATAAATAAATGTATCGAATATGATATATGTTGAAATGGAATCAAACTATTATATATGTTGATTGAAATGGAATCAAACTAAAAAAACTTTTGTATTGATTGAAATAATTGTATAAAAGTAATGTGACATAACTAATAAAATGAATTGTTCTCTTTTTCCTAATTTCAAATTTTAATTTAATATGATAATTAATTTTGTTTGCTATTTATATGTCAATGATATATTATTTCATTTGATTTTTTCATTATAATAGGATAATTTTTGTGATATGAAATTACATTATAATACAGTTATACATCTTCTTTTCTTTCTTTTTTTTCAAAAAAGTTCTTATGAAAATTTGAAATTTTATGAATTGATAAAATATGTAAGAAAATAAGTTTTTTTTTTTTTTTTTTTTTTTTTTAAATTAAGCACAAGTGATAAAAATTATTTTGAAAATTTTAAGTCGGAAAAATTTGAAATGTTTGTGAATATTTTTGTCACTTTTGTAACTGATTGAAACACACTGATAATAATAAATCAATTTTCAAATCGATTTATGAGATAAAAAAAAAGAATTATTTGTTGCACATAAGATTGATTTATTATTATCAAATAGATTAATTGATTTAATGGATGGGAAATGATTAAATTTTAGGAAAAAACTGTGAAAGACAAAGAATGAAATTAATAGAATTAAATTGTTGGTTGTTTATGATAATAAAAATTAATTTGAAAATAAATGAATGATTTAGCTAAGATGTTCAGATCAATCTTATAAAAGTTCATTTTGATATATCTTATCAGCTAAACAATTGAAATGTGTTATTTATCAATTAGCTGTGTGATCAGCGTAAGAGCGTTTAAGAAAAAAAATTGATAAATTAACAAATCATTAAAAGTGCTTTCATTTGAATGCAAATGAATTTAGGAAAGGAGAAATTGTCACAAAAATGTCACACTGATTATAACTGATAGAATATTGATATTATAAAAATAATTTAACATTTAATATCCTTAATCTACTTAAATTACATTGATATTGTGATATGATAATATTGGTAAATTATTTACACTGATTTGATAATATTGATTAAATCAGTTGAATCAATTAATGCTTTTAAAGAATGCGGCATTGATCATTTAATGATTTAATGAGCAAAAAAAAAAAAAAATTATATTAAATTTCTCATAATTTCATTCAGTTTAACAGCAAATGTTTTGAATCTAATAGATTTAATCAATAATAATTAGGATTCTATAGCAGTTTTACTAATTATCAATTAATTAGTTATTTTTAAAAGTTATCAAATATAGTTCTGATAATAACTTCATATTATCACGAATCAATTATTCTAAAAAAGATTTGAGCGCAAAATTAAAATTATAAATTCAAATATAAGCATAAAACTGCTGAAATTGTTAAAATATGCATAAATTACGTAAAACTGATAGCTGTAATTATTTGAAACTATTAAAACTGAATGGAATTTTTTAAATAATAAACTTTTCTTAATTAAATGAAAAATTAATTTGACAAAAATATAATTTAAGCTAAAAATATAAATATAAAATTCTGCTTTTGAAACTTAGGTAACATTAGATGAAAAATTTAACACTTATTGGCTTGGCTAGTAGAGATATGATAACAGTTTATATCAATTATAAATTTATCACTAAAGTCAAATTTTTATATCAGATTGCAAAAATTATAAAAATTTTTCTCGAGAAATATATCAATCGGTAAAGCTTATTTAATTAAATTAAGCTACAAAAATCTAGCAAAACAAAAATTTTAAGTTATTTTAAAATAAAAATAGGTGCAAGAAAATGTTAAATTTGAAATTTTGCAATCATTTAGCTTTCAGCATGAAGGTAATATGTAAGCTTAATTGCTAAACTTTTTGATTTTGATTAAAGTAATATATAATAAATTAAAGTAATATATAATCAATTTTTTGATTTTGATTAAAGTAATACTTAATAAATTTTTTTTTAATTAAAGTAATATTAAAAACTATTTCAAAATTATTGGTATTAAAATTGAAAAGATTATAAATTCAAACCACATGTAAATTCTTGATAGGATTTTTATCCTGAAATTAATTATAAATATGTTTTGAAATTTGCTCATTTTTATAACAAATAATCTTTGCTTTTTCAAAATTTCTCAAATTTTGAAGGAACTACAACTATTACCAATTTCAGGATTTAAAAAAAAAATAAGTGACAAAATTTGTTATTTCATACTCGAGGAATTTTATAAGAAAAATTTAATTATTATTATTAATTATCAATTTATTTTCAGTGTTCAATTGTTATTTTATGATTAGTTTTTTTTTTTTTTTTTTTTTTTTGCGACAAAGAAAATTTTGTCAAATAATTGAACATTTGTCCACAAAATTGTTATTAGCTTTATTGGATAGTTAAAACAATCATTTTTTGATTTGTCTAAAATGAATTTGATTCTAAATGATTGCAGTTATTTTGATCAATTAGCTATGATCAATGCTTTTTTTTTTTTTGAACTGATTATTATTCAATGATAATTTTCCTAAATGTAAAGAAAAAAAAGGACGAAAATGAATTGCTTTTTGATCATTTATTAGTTGCATTGATTGCCATTGATTAGCATATATTATCTGAAATATGAGCTAATATTCGATTACTTAAAATTGAATTGCAAATTAAGAATCAAATATTGCTAATAATTGAAAATAGCAATGACTAAATTTATAAGTAACATAATTTTTTACTTTTTTTTTTTTACTAATTTTTTACTTTATTACTTTTTCTAAAATATTTGAGCTATTATACAATGCAAGATAAACAATATTACATTCCAAATATTCTAAATTAAATATTAGCAAATAGATGTCCTTAAACATGCTAGAATTCCACATGCTAGAATAAATTTAAATAAAGCATAACCATTTAAATATCACCAAAAAAAGTATAGTAATTTAAGTAGACAAATTTTGAAAAAAAAGAAAAAAAGGTATGACATATATTAGTAGTTAAATTTGAAAGGTAGCAATAATAACAATAACAGTAACAATATTTACCAAATTCTTTGAAACTTTAAAAGAAAATTAGTTTTTCTTAAAAGAAAAATATTTTTTCAATTTCATTAATTTCATCATTTTTAAATGAATATTTTTTGTTTCGCTGATTTTTTTAACTAATCTAATTTAGGTACTAAATAGTTTAATTGATTCTTTTATTCTATATTATATTGCAACTAAAAATAAAAAATTATTTCATAATTTAATTTAATCACTGAGTTATTCAATTTATTATCATCAAAACAGATAGCAAACATGATTTTTTTTTTTTTGTAATTTTAGGTTTTTTTTTCTTTTTTCTTTCCTATCATATTTTTGTTCTCATTTTTTTTTTTTTTTTTTTTGTTAAGCAAGAAAAAAGACATAAAAATTCAATGAAATACCATACGGAAATTCCATTTAAAAAAATTATTGATCATAAAACTTTCAATAGCCTTTGCAATTTTAACTTTTTATTTTGTTTTTGTCCTTTTATCTCTTTCTTTTCTGGTCGTTTTAATTCTAGAAAAATTCATTCAGAAATTTATTCAGCCCTCATCGCCCGCTACCACCCCCGCGCCTACAGGCCACGCCTTCGTCGCCCCGCCCCTAATACGCTTGCTTGACCACGCCCTTCGCCCCGCCTCCGCCACGCCCGCATGGCCACGCCCCTTTTCGTCCCGCCCCCGCCATACTGCACCTCTTATCACTGTACCTCTTATCACTGTACCTCTTATCACTGTACCTCTTATCACTGCACCTCTTATCACTGTACCTCTTATCACTGTACCTCTTATCACTGCCTTTATCACTGTACCTCTTATCACTGTACTTCTTATACTGCACCTCTTATCACTGTACTTATCACTGCACCTCTTATCACTGTACCTCTTATCACTGTATTCTTATCACTGTACCTTTTAGTACTGCACCTCTTATCACTGCACCTCTTATCACTGTACCTCTTATCACTGTACCTCTTATCACTGCACCTCTATCACTGCACCTTCTATCACTGTACCTCTTATCACTGTACCTTCTACTGTACTTCTTATCACTGTACCTCTTATCACTGTACCTCTTATCACTGCACCTTCTTATCACTGTACCTTTTTATCACTGTACCTCTTATCACTGTACCCTAATCACTGTGTTTTTATCACTGTGTCTTCTTATCACTGTACCTCTATCACCGTGTTTTTCATGTATTTCCGTACTTTCTTGTTACCGTACTCTTTTATACCGTACCTTCTTGGTACCTATGGTACCTCAAGGTTGTCTTCTTGTTACCGTAATCGTACCGTACTTCAGGTCCGTATCTTTGTTACCGTTATTCGTAATGTACCTTTTGTTACCGCGTCGTAACTTCTATACCTTTTATCACCGTAATTCTTGGTACCGTACCTCTATCACGTACCCTTGGTACCGTACTTTTTTATTGTACCTTGTATCGTATCTTTGGTACCGTATCTTGTACCGTACTTTTAAAACTGTACTTGGTACCGTACCTTTTATCACCGTACCTTGGTACCGTACTTTGTTATTGTACCTCTGTTATCGGTACCTTGTACGTGTCTTGGTATCGTATCTTATTGTACCTGTGTATCAGACCTTACCTCTTAGGCCGTACCTTCTTGTTACCGTACTTTATCACTGTAGGTACCGTACTTCCTATCACCGTTTTAACAAAAGATATGGTACCAAAAGGCGCGGTAACAAGAGGTTCGGTACTAAGAGGTACGGTAACAAGAGGTACATAACAAAAGTACGGTACCAAGAGGTACAGTGATAAGAGGTACGGTACCAAGAGATACAGTGATAAAAGTACGGTAACAAGAAGTACGGTAGCAAGAGGTACATTAACAAAAGATACGGTACCAAGAGGTACGGTGATACGGTGCAATGGTACCAAGAGGTAATAAAAGATACGGTACCAAGGTACAATAACAAAAAGTACGGTACCAAGAGGTACGGTAACAAGAGGTACAATAAGAAAAAGTACGGTACGAAGAGGTACAGTGATAAGAGGTACGGTACCAAGAGATACAGTGATAAAAGTACGGTAACAAGAGGTACGGTACCAAGAGGTACAGTAATAAAAGATACGGTACCACGAGGTACATAACAAAAGTACGGTACCAAGAAGTAGAATAATAAAAGGTGCGGTAACAAGAGGTACATTAACAAAAGATACGGTACTAAAAGATACAATAACAAAAATTACGGTACCAAGAGGTACGGTGATAAAGGTACGGTACCAAGAGGTACGGTGATAAAAGTACGGTACCAAGAGGTACGGTACCAAAAGGTACGGTAACAAGAGGTACAATAACAAAAGTACGGTACCAAGAGGTACGGTGATAAAAGGTACGGTACCAAGAGGTACGGTACAAAAGGTACGGTAACAAGAGGTACAATAACAAAGTACGGTACCAAGAGGTACAGTGATAAGAGGTACAGTAATAAAAGATACGGTACCACGAGGTACAATAACAAAAAGTACGGTACCAAGAGGTACAGTGATAAAAAGTACGGTTACAAGAGGTACGGTGATAAAAGGTACGGTACCAAGAGGTACGGTACCAAAAGGTGCGGTAACAAGAGGTTCGGTACCAAGAGGTACGGTAACAAGAGGTACAGCAACAAAAAGTACGGTACCAAGAGGTACAGTGATAAGAGGTACGGTACCAAGAGATACAGTGATAAAAAGTACGGTAACAAGAGGTACGGTACCAAGAGGTACAGTAATAAAAGATACGGTACCAAGAGGTACGGTGATAAAAGGTACGGTACCAAGAGGTACGGTACCAAAAGGTACGGTAACAAGAGGTACAATAACAAAAAGTACGGTACCAAGAGGTACAGTGATAAGAGGTACGCCAAGAGGTACGGTGATAAAGGTACGGTACCAAGAGGTACGGTACCAAAAGGTGCGGTAACAAGAGGTACGGTACCAAAAGGTGCGGTAACAAGAGGTACGGTACCAAAAGGTACGGTACCAAGAGGTAACAGGATAGGTACGGTACCAAGAGGTACGGTGATAAAGGTACGGTAACAAGAGGTACAATAACAAAAAGTACGGTACCATAAGGTACGGTACCAAGAGGTACGGTACCAAAAGGTGCGGTAACAAGAGGTACGGTACAGTGAAAGGTGCGGTATAAGAGGTACAGTGATAAGAGGTACAGTGATAAGAGGTACAGTGATAAGAGGTACAGTGATAAGAGGTGCAGTGATAAGAGGTGCAGTGATAAGAGGTACAGTGATAAGAGGTGCAGTGATAAGAGGTACAGTGATAAGAGGTGCAGTGATAAGAGGTACAGTGATAAGAGGTGCAGTGATAAGAGGTACAGTGATAAGAGGTGCAGTGATAAGAGGTACAGTGATAAGAGGTGCAGTGATAAGAGGTACAGTGATAAGAGGTACGGTGATAAGAGGTACAGTGATAAGAGGTACAGTGATAAGAGGTGCAGTAATGGCGGGGGCGGGACGAAAAGGGGCGTGGCCATGCGGGCGTGGCGGAGGCGGGGCGAAAAGGGCGTGGTCAAGCAAGCGTATTAGGGGCGGGGCGACGAAGGCGTGGCCTGTAGGCGCGGGGGTGGTAGCGGAGCGATGAGGGCTGAATAAATTTCTGAATGAATTTTTCTAGAATTAAAACGACCAGAAAAGAAAGAGATAAAAGGACAAAAACAAAATAAAAAGTTAAAATTGCAAAGGCTATTGAAAGTTTTATGATCAATAATTTTTTTTTTTAAATGTAATTTCCGTATGGTATTTCATTGAATTTTTATGTCTTTTTTCTTGCTTAACAAAAAAAAAAAAAAAAATGAGAACAAAAAATATGATAGAAAAAGAAAAAAAGAAAAAACCTAAAATTACAAAAAAAAAAAATCATGTTTGCTATCTGTTTTGATGATAATAAATTGAATAACTCAGTGATTAAATTAAATTATGAAATAATTTTTTATTTTTTAGTTGCAATATAATATAGAATAAAAGAATCAATTAAACTATTTAGTACCTAAATTAGATTAGTTAAAACAAAATCAGCGAAACAAAAAATATTCATTTAAAAATGATGAAATTAATGAAATTGAAAAAATATTTTTTCTTTTTTAAGAAAAACTAATTTTCTTTTAAAGTTTCAAAGAATTTGGTAAATATTGTTACTGTTATTGTTATTGCTACCTTCAAATTTAACTACTAATATATGTCATACCTTTTTTTCTTTTTTTTTTCAAAATTTGTCTACTTAAATTACTATACTTTTTTTTTTGGTGATATTTAAATGGTTATGCTTTATTTAAATTTATTCTAGCATGTGGAATTCTAGCATGTTTAAGGATATTTATTTGGTATTATTTAATTTAGAATATTTGGAATGTAATATTGTTTATCTTGTATAATAGCTCAAATATTTTAGAAAAAGTAATAAAATTAATGAAATTGAAAAAATATTTTTTCTTTTTAAGAAAAACTAATTTTCTTTAAAGTTTCAAAGAATTTGGTAAATATTGTTACTGTTATTGTTATTATTGCTACCTTCAAATTTAACTACTAATATATGTCATACCTTTTTTTCTTTTTTTTTTTTTCAAAATTTGTCTACTTAAATTACTATACTTTTTTTTTGGTGATATTTAAATGGTTATGCTTTATTTAAATTTATTCTAGCATGTGAATTCTAGCATGTTTAAGTCCTATTTGGTATTATTTAATTTAATTTGAATGTAATATTGTTTATCTTGCATGAATATTAAAAGTAATAAATTTTGATTTTCAGCAGTTTGGGAACTGGAAGTATAATAATTAAAAAAATAAATAAGAAATGTAAATATATAATATTATATATGTTGATTGAAATGGAATCAAACTAAAAAAACTTTGTATTGATTGAAATAATTTGTATAAAAGTAATGTGACATAACTAATAAAATGAATTGTTCTCTTTTTCCTAATTTCAAATTTTAATTTAATATGATAATTAATTTTGTTTGCTATTTATATGTCAATGATATATTATTTCATTTGATTTTTTCATTATATATAGGATAATTTTTGTGATATGAAATTACATTATAATACAGTTATACATCTTCTTTTCTTTCTTTTTTCAAAAAAAAAAGTTCTTATGAAAATTGAAATTTTATGAATTATAAAATATGTAAGAAAATAAGTTTTTTTTTTTTTTTTTTTTTTTTTTTTTTTTAAATTAAGCACAAGTGATAAAAAATTATTTTGAAAATTTTAAGTCGGAAAAATTTGAAATGTTTGTGAATATTTTTTGTCACTTTTGTAACTGATTGAAACACACTGATAATAATAAATCAATTTTCAAATCGATTTATGAGATAAAAAAAAAAAAAAGAATTATTTGTTGCACATAAGATTGATTTATTATCAAATAGATTAATTGATTTAATGGATGGGAAATGATTAAATTTTAGAAAAAAAAACTGTGAAAGACAAAGAATGAAATTAATAGAATTAAATTGTTGGTTGTTTATGATAATAAAAATTAATTTGAAAATAAATGAATGATTTAGCTAAGATGTTCAGATCAATCTTATAAAAGTTCATTTTGATATATCTTATCAGCTAAACAATTGAAATGTGTTATTTATCAATTAGCTTGTGATCAGCGTAAGAGCGTTTAAGAAAAAAAATTGATAAATTAACAAATCATT